>CM069549.1:11410000-11622500 GCA_035773235.1 Eospalax fontanierii
TCTTAACCTTCCTCTTATCTCCATTCTCTTGTCAGTCCTCCTAGCAGAAGGCTGTAAAAGTTCCCGGGAGCTGTTTGGCCATTACGAGGGCAGCTGACAGGACAGCGGTAGGGGAGATCTCAGGGTTCCCTAAAGGATTAGCATGTGTGCAAATGAGGAAGGTGTTGTTATTCTCCACTTCTATTTAAATAAACAATGGGTGTGTGATGGATCACCTCCATTGTTCCCGGGACAGGAGTTAGGATCACCATAGAAACACACCTTTGGGTGTGTCTGTGAGGATGGAACACCTGCCCTCAATATGGGCAGCATCGTTCTGTGGGCCTGAGTCCTGACTGAATAAAAGGGAGAGAGCGAGCTGAGTACCAGTGTTCACCCCTAGTTGCTTCCGGCCTGCAGGTGCGATGTGATCAGCCTCCTCACACATCTGCCCCTGCATCTTCCTACTATGATAGACTGTACCCTGAAACTGTGAGCCCAAAAAAACCTTTCCTTCCTTAGGTTGTTTCTGTCAGGTACTTTGTCACAGCAATGAGAAAAGAACACAGGGGCCTCCAACTGAGCTTTGATCTCCCCTCCCTCTTTGTGATCCCCTGCCAGATCACAAAGGTGGCACAATAAAACCCTCCATCCCGCATGCCCCCCTGCAGTGTGACCGTACCATTTCCTATGGAGAGGAAGAATTATTTTTCCATCCCCTTGAGATGGGCCAGGTCTGTGACTGCTTTGAATAAAAGAATTCCGTAGATAAGATGCTATGCCAGCTTGATGCCCAGCCCTAGTTAATGTGGCAGTAATACTTAGGAGCTCCTGGTATATAAGATGCATGACTGCCCAGGGAGTGTCCAGCAACCAGGCTGAGAAGCTGAGGCTCAAGTGGAGGAGCAGAGTGTGGAGGCCCATGTTGCTAAGAAGCAGAGAGACTGTCTTGGAAGCAGATACTTTTCAGCTGCTGTGGCTGATGTCACAAAGAGCAGAGAGAAATTCCTAGCCTAGCTTTTTCCTAGTTTCTGAGCCACAAAATCATGAACAAAATAAACGGCTGCCGAAGTGTTCAGCTCTGGGTATTTTTTTTTCTTTTTTCTATTCAGCAGCAGATAACCAGTTGTTAGATGCAAACTTGTCTTTATACTTCCATCCAGCCTGCGCATTTCATGTAGGATTTATCTGCAGATCACATCTGGACCTGGACTCCTTCTCATCATTCCCACTGCAGGTCCTGAACTGGCTTCTGACATTGTTTCTCGGCCTTTCCATTTGCTCATCTTGACCTACTCCATAAAGCCACTGAAGGGTCCTCCGCGATCTCAGTCAGTTCCTGCCACTCTGCCGCTTGGAACCCTCCAAAGATTCCCACTTCACTGGGGCCCTGCACCTCTGGTCCTCTGACCTCTCCAGTATCACTTCCTGTTTCCCTCTGTTTTCTTCCAGAGGACCCAAGTTCAGTTCCCAACACCTATGTCAGAAGCTTTTCTGGCACCTGCGCACGTGGCACACATTCACATAGAAACACACACATACACATAAACAAAAAGAAATCTTTAAAAAACCTATTTGCTCAACGCAGCATTTGCCAAATGTGCTCTCAGTTTCTGACCTCCAAAATGAGGGTTATATAGTTGTGCTCAGGGCGTTGACAGGACTGAAGTAATGAAATTTATATACAGCACATGGTATTTAAGCCTAGTACAGAACCATGAGCAGGAGTCTTGAAGTCCTTTGCTCAATACGTAGCTACTCAAGAATCTATCCTAAAAAGGTTAGAAAGAAAAAAAGTATGACATTCACATATAAATGTATACATATATAACTATGTAGTTATGCAGTACATAAAATATTAATATATAGAAATAACATCATCCATGGATGTGCCTAACATGTTTTGTCTTTGTATTAATTACTTTTCTCACCACTATGATAAAATACCTGCTATAAAGGAGGAAAGATGTGTTTTGGATCACTGTTTCAGAGGGCTCAGTTCACGGTTGCTCAGCCCCATGCACTTGGGCAGAACATCATGGTGATGGGAGTGTGTGGTGAGGAGACTTTCACATGGAAGACACAAAACAGAGAAAAGACAATGACCGCCACAGACACACCCATTGGTGCTTTACAAACTTCCCTTCCTTGCTTTACAAGGTGTTTCTTGTTTAATAAAGTTGATGATTGGTATTAACCATCACAGTCTTGCATTATAGTATTGGTCCTTCCCCTTCTAGACTCAGAGTAACCACAGTTAAAAGATCACAGCCCCTGTGACAGAGTAGATTCTATTGGATCAGTTGTTGGTCTCTGCAGATGGAACATATGATTGGTCCGGCTTGGGAGGGTTGTTTCAGTCAGGTGTAGTGGGTATGGGAGAGCAGGGTCACGAATAACAACCATACTTTTTAGCCCCTTCTTCAGCATAGGTGATAAGCAGGGGCTTGGGCAAGGAAGAGATCACAAGATGAGCCAACTTACATGCTGCTGTTTGTTTCCTTACATTTGTCATAGGTCGTGTTCTTTAGTTGGGACTATTTCTACCCATCTTGTACTCTTGGGTCTAGAAAGCAAGCCTGTGGCTCTTGAGAACAGCCTTTTTCAGCTGTGAGATCTCATGCTATCCCGTCACCCTGCATGTGTGCTGGAGAGGTTCATCTCTTCAGTCTGCTCTTGACACCCATGGCCTTTCCCTCCATCCCAACAGGAAGCTGGTGGTACCTCAGTGCTTGTGTATTTAGAAGGTCGGTCATGTAGGAATGGGTGTGGGGAACCTGTCTGGGATGGTATCTTGACAGTTCAGGCTGAACTGTTTCTGCTCCTGTCCCCCTCCCAAGGACAGAGCGGGATATGAATTAGTCCCTGGACAGAGTCAGATAGAGAAGCAGAGAGGTGTGGACAGCCCTTGGTGAGAACTTAGGTGGAGAAACAGGTGAACAGTATCCCCAAAGTCACTCCTGTCATCTAATCCTCTGTCAGCAACTCTCACTGGCTGATTCCAGCCAGAAGCCAGAGAACAAGTGGGTCACGGATGCAGCCCGTAATGGACTCCTCCACCCTGGAGCCAGGGAACAGCGCAGTGTGGATGGGCTGTGATAAACCTCTCTGCCAGTTGTCTTCCTCAGTGCAGACTCCTCTTCTCCGGAGCCTGGATTACAGTTCATGTGACCATGCCTGGAGTTTTCAAGTAGGTTCTAGAGGTCCTCATGTTTGTGCATGTACACTTGTGTGGTGGTTTGAATGAGTGTTCCCCCAGGCTCCAAGTATTTGCATACTTGGTCCTGAGTTCATGGTGGTGCTTGGGGGGCGGGGGTCATGGAACCTTTAGGGGGCATGGCCATGCTGGAGGAAGCATGTCACTGGGGGTGGGCTTTGAGAGTTCTTTCTTTCTTTCCTTCCGTCTTTCTTTCCTTCCGTGTTTCTTTTTTTGGTCTTTTTGAGACAGGGTGACCCAGCTGGCCTAGAACTCACTATAGACCAGGCTGACCTTGAACTTACAGAGATTCACCTGCCTCTGCCTCCCGAGTGCTGGGACTAAAGACATGCACCACCGCGCCCGTTCTTAAACCTTGTTGGATTTCCAGTTTCTCTCTGCTTCCTGTGCCTGCTTGAGGATGTGAGTGCTCACTTTTCCGTTCTAGCCCCCTCTGCCATCATGCCTTTCTGCCATGATGGACTCTTATTTGTAACCATAAACCAAATAAACTCTTCCTTCTATAAGTGGCCTTGGTCATGGTGTTTTATCACAGCAACAGAAAAGTAACTAATACCTACTAAACTAAATCTTATCAGCCACTGACAGTGTTATTTTCCTGTAAGAAAACCAAAGGCCAGATAAAGGAAGTGACCTCTCTGAAGCCATTCAGCCAGGTTACTGGTAGTGTGGGGACTTTACCACATGGCCCTGGACTCCTTGTTCATTGCCCTTCTCCGACTTGTCCCTGATGCCTGGCGATTAAGTGGCATCAGGTAGGTGCAGGAGAGCCAGGCTTAGGGACTCCCACAGTGTCTTGTGTCACCTGCTGTTGGCTCACATGGTGATCGCTGTGTGCCAATCACAGTGCAAGCTGGCTCAGTCCAGGTTGAGGCAGATAAGACTAGGATGCAAACATGTCAGGTTCTTTTTTCCTTTTGGGCTCAGAGAGGACTCACTTCCCACTGAGGAGGAGATTGGTGGGAGGGGTGTGTGTGTGTGTGTGGAGGATGAGATTTTCATACATGGCAGTGGGAGTCAGGGATTCCTTGTTACTATAGACTTAGGCCATGTTGACTAATCCACAGCTCCCATTTCAGAAGATGAAGGTGTCTTATGTGACATAATGAGGTAATGACATAATCAAACTGTGGACGAAAGTTCCTGGACAGAAGCTGTGACTACAGAGCTGATTGATTAGCACTTCAATGATGTAGAGAGTTTGGAATGTTATAAGTCCAGAGCCAAATTGCCTTGGGCCATCTTTAGCCCCCTTAACAGCCATTTCTTGACCACCTCTATATATGACCTAACATTCTTGTGACTATTAGGTAAAGCCTTTGGAATGTAGGCACAGACATTTAATTTGACCACCAAAAGGCTAAGAATGCTATCAGATAACGTCTGAGGCCCATAGCAGAGACTTTATTTTCCTGTGACCCACTTACCTGATGCTTCCACCAATATATTTGAAAGTGTCTTGCTTTATGATTTTTCTTTGTTCTGTTACTGTAAAAACGTCATGAAGTTGTTATTACATTGGGATATGGACTTTGGGATCCTGTGAATCTGTGTACCTGGACCATGGTCCCTCCTATTCGGCTTCAGGATAAATGATCATTTATCCCTTTGAGGACAGAGCTCTTTTTATATTGACAAAACAAAACAAAACAACAGAAGTGCCAAACTCCACCAGCCCCTGGAGTTGGCCCCAGAGGGCGATGTCAGATTGAATATGTTTCTCATTGCAGGACAGTGCTGGGTGCAGACTACTCTCCTTGAGAGAGAATTTACATGCATGCGAAACATTCGTACTCACAAAATAAAACTAAATACAAATTTAACTATTTTTGTGTGTGCAGACATGCATGTCACAGTATGGAGTGGAGATCAGAGGACAGCCTGCAGGAGTTGGTTATCTTCTTCCACCATGTGAGTCCTCAAGATCAAACTTGGGTTGTCAGGCTTGGAGGCAGGTATCTTTACCCACTGAGCAATCGCACTAGTCCCAAAAGAGAGAAGGCTTTTGAAAACCATCCAGGTGAGGTCCAGGATAGTATTTTCTCGGAGAAGGACAGCAACCTGAAAAGCCACCATAGCTTTCCCTTCTTTCTCCTCCTCTCTCTCCCAGGGAGTGACGGGAACTCACACACTGGCTTAGTCTGAGCATTAGGTATGTTCTCTGAGGGCCTCAGATTCTTCCTGAGCCCAAAGAGGGAGTGGGGCCCTCCTCCCTATTGATCATGGATGCTTGGGTGGATGGGGCTGTAGCACCTGGCATTGTAACCACCTCTGCTTGACCATTGCCTGTCCTCAGTGTGGCTGTGTTTCTGGATTGTCCTGCAACTTTTACCTTCATGCTCAGTCTGTCCTGTGCTCAGTCTGCCTTCCTATACCGCCCAGGATCACCTGCCCAGGGGAGGGACCACTCACAGTGGGCTGTGCCTTCCCACATCACTCAACAACCAAGAAAATGCCTCACAGATATGCCCACAGATATGCCCACAGACCAATCTGACCAAGAAAATGCCTCACAGATATGCCCACAGATATGCCCACAGACCAATCTGACCCCACTGAGGTCGTATTGTGTGCCCCCCTCCTTGAGGTCATGTCATGTCGTCATCCCCTCCCCCCACAGGTGTGTCGTCAACTAGGACAGAGCTCTACTTCCTGAGAACACAAGCATCTCCTGGAGGTGAAGGGATTTCATAACACAAATTGCCAGTGTGAGTCCCAGAGTCATCAAGTCAAGCAACCTGGTATAGGGTCTTAGAGTCTGCATTTCCAGCAGGTTCTTAGGCAATGATGATGTGGGAGTCCAGGGACCACCCTCCGAGAACCACTGCCCTAGAAAACTGCAGTGACCCAGAACTGAGATTGAGTTTTATTCTTTCTGTTCTCTGGACTGTTGTTCTGGCTGCCTGTGAGGTTCCTGCTGGGCTCTCGAGCCCTGAGATGTTGCCTAATTTATGGGACTTGGCAGACCCTCAGAGTCTGAGGAGGACATAAACTTGTAACATGCAATATACTGACGCCCAAGTGCAGGCGGGTTTTAATGCTCACCAGGGACAGCATACACGTGGACAGCCTGTTCCCCTGTTAGCTGTAAAGCATGGAAATGGAGTGAGAAAGCTGTGAAAGTTCTTCAGGGTGCTGCTTCTCACCACGCAGCAAGCAGAGAGGGTCTCTCCAAAAATGCTGGAGCTGGTACATGGCCGGGACTTGTGTGTCCTGTGGGCTGTTTAATCTCAAAGCATAGAATCTCCCTGGCCTCAGTTCCTCTCTTTCTCCCTCTCCCTACTCCGTCCATTTGGGTGATCTATAAAAGGAATGGCTGTCCTCTAGGTGTACCTGGGGGGCATTCTGTATCTGGGGTAGCGGATGCCCATCTCAGGTGTAGTCAGGTCTAGCAGCCTTCGCCAGGTGTCTGGATAATCATGTCTTTGGTGGGCTGAATGTAACCCCTGACCACCTCTTACATTACTTTGCTTACTTACTGCTGGGGCAAAATGCTTGACAGAAACAACTTAAGGGAAGAAGCCTTTCTTTGGCTTATGGTTTGAGGGAATACAGTCATTGTACAGCAGTCTCCTCTGAGATAAGACCTTCCCTCAACAGGAGGAGGGGAAACATTCCATTGTGCAAGGAAGCTCTTTAAGCTTAGGGAGTAAACAACTGAATTGCTTAGGGAAGTCTGTGTAATTGACCAGGTTCATGCAGACCCTCGCTCCCCAAGACTGCTTTCAGACAAGCCAAGCTGCCTGAAGAGACCCATTGAACTACCTGGAAAGGTGACTTGTTCATCTCTTGAGCTGCCTGCAAGCTGTGCAGTGTACTCCAGGTTTCCCGCTTTCATGAGCTGTCACCTGTGCTGGGGTGGGCTTTTGGTGATACAGCTGTTTTGAGTCATTTCTGCTCCTATAAGTAATCATTCACCCATACTACCGTAAGTAACCCAAATAGACTCACTAGTTCACCAAGTTGGACTTTGGTGATATCCTTACTTTGATCGGTCATTGTTTGTCTGTTAAGGTGAGTAGACGTTTGTCTCCTTAGGAATAGTGTCACAAAACAACCGTCCGTCCTGGTGGGGAGGGCACAGGAGAGGGCATAGTGGAATGTGCAGCTGGGACTCCTTATATATGGGCTTATGGGATAGTGCCAGCCACATTCAGGGTGGTCTTGGCTCCTCATTTAAATATCTCGGGAAGGGCTGGAGATGTGGCTTAGTGGTTAAGAGTACTGGTTGCTCTTGCAGAAGTTTGAGGTTCAGTTCCCAGCACCCACATACCAACATCTATAACCTCAGTTCCAGAAGAATCCGATACTCTCTTCTGACCTCCACAGGCCTTGCATGATATGGGTGCCCTTACATACACGCATGCAATACACCCATACACACATGCACACACACAGTTATTTCTGGAAAGTTGTGGTTATGGATAGACCCACAGGTGTGTTTCTTAAGTGATGTTAAATCCAGCCAAGTTAATAATGAAAATTGTAGGGACAAAGCAAACTCAGACCTCTTAAGTTTTAATCGCCTCGCCCCGCCTTGCTACAGTCCAGGTGCTAATAACACTCCAGTGTGCATTCTGGTGCCAAGCCCAGACCCCAGGATGACAGGGTCCAAACTGTCCAATACAAATAATCCCCAAGGGACAGACAGGTTCTGGACCAACCAATTCCAAGGCTGAACTAGCCAGCAGAGCCGCACAGCCACGGAACTTTTAAAAGCTGGCTGCACCCGGGAGAGCGCACGGCGGTCCCCTGATCTGATTTGCTTTGTTTGCCAAGTTATGTAAATAAATTTTCCTTTTTGCATCATAGTGGAGTCGTGGGGTTTGTTCCTGACTCTTGGACCCTAACAAACATTAATACTCTAGTTTGACACATCTCTTTCTTTTTCCAGGGAGAAGCTGTGAGGCCCTGAACCCCAATACCTATCTGGGAACATGGAGTCCATTGTATTGGAATGTGGGAACGGGGCTTTGAACTCAACCCATGTGCCCTTCCTGTGTCGTAAAGCTGGCAGATTTGTTTCATCTAGTGTAAATGGCACCCTCAGCCAGTCTCACTTGCAAGACTGAGAGTGAGCAGGAGAACTGGGTAGACAAATGAAGAGGCCGCCAGCCCTGTGTCCCTCTGGGGCTCCTCCTCCACCTCATAGATAGTGACAGAGCCTTCCAGAGGGGCACTGCTGGGTGTTGGGGGACACACTATCTGGGCTGACATCATCTTTTTACAGCAGGGAGCAGGCAGCTTGAAGCAGTGAGGAAACCAACCCCCAAGCAGTCATCTAGCTCTCGGGGAGCAAGGGAGAACAGGGAAAGACTCTCCCTTCCCTCTTTTTGAGCATGCCCACAACGTCAGTGCCTACTTCCTTCTTTTACATTCTAGACATAAACCTAGAGATGGCTGAGAGAGCTGGGACTTTTCTAAAGGAACGCTAGGCGTAAACCCCTTTTCATAACAAAAGCAGTCATTTCTCTGGCCCTCTGGCCAGCTAGTCCCTCAAGCTTTTCAACTGTATGAACTCATCTAACCCTCATAAAAGCCTAGAATGGAAGTGCGTTACTCATTTTCAGCTTGTAGATGAGGAAACTGAGGCTCAGAGAAGGTAGACTGTCATGGTCAAGATACAAAGCAAGGAGCTGGGCTTTGGATCTGGGCAGCCAATTGTGACTCTCCTGTTTTTCCAGCCTTGTCTCCTGTTCCTTCTCTAAGTGCTCTTGAATTTAAATCTAGGGTTTCTCTTCATCTTCTGAGGACTCCATATTCTTCTAGGCACTTTTGTCATTTGCACATTATGGCCTCTCTACTGGGATGCCCTGTTTCCTGGGGTCCTTCCCTGCCAGGATTTTAGGCACCTACTTGGGACCAGTAGAAATATGCAGGAATTGTTATGCCCAGAGAACGGCTCCCCAAGAACCAGCACGGAATCCGGAGTGTATGCAAAAACAAAGAACCTTTATTCTAGCTTAAGCTAGGACTGTCAGACCTCACCAGCGCAGTGGATCCACACTGAGAGCTTGAAATGAGGGAGTAAGAGCTTTTTATAGGTTAGGGACAAAGGGAGGTGGAGATTTATCGTGTTGCATCTGTATTGGTTAAGAAAGCCTGACAAGTATATTTTAAAATGATTGGGTATGAACTGGATAATATGGGTTATATACCAAAGCTGGTTAAAAAGAGCTATAAGGCTCGTTATTGGTGGATTCCATCTCTGGGACAAGAGGATGGAACGCATTACTCAAGCCTATTGAAATGGGCTGACCATTGCCCAAGTCCAGTCCTGGCCCTTATTTTTCTAAGCTTATCACAATGTGCCTGTCACTCCCTGGCTGTACTGGCTTAGGTTTGTTTTCTCATTCTTTTAGACTGGTGACTAGAGGCTTATTAGAAGGACAGAATGGAGCCACTCTGGCTTCATGTGATATCCCTAAGCCAAACATTTTACAGAAGCAAAAAAAAGCAGTTAATCTACGGACACTAGGAACAGGGAAGGAATTTCTAAGGGCCTCATAGAATATCTTCTCAACCTAGTGTGAGATAGACACCTCTACCCTGTTCTCCTAGAGGCTTTAAAATGGCTGTGATATATGCAGTAGCAGAGATGGCCACTGTCTTCTTCTATGATCTGTCTAACCTTGGTGGAGGCTCAGGCTGCCTTAGTCATCTGACACCAAGACCCAGACTTTTGTACCAACATGGGACGCTCTTCTCCAGCAATTATAGACAGACATGGCTCTTTGTTTCTTGATGTCAATTCCTGCCTTCTTCTGTTGGCTGTGATATGTGTTGGTGAGCATAGAATAGATTCTATTTCCCAGCCTTCTTTGTATCCACATTATATGGAATATGAGAATGTTTGTACCTCTGGGTCATGCCCTTGGAAGGTTTGAATGCTTGCCTTCCTGGTCCCTGGTGGTTCGATTAGGGACATGGTTGAGAACTATCTTAACTATGTGACTGAAGGTGAGATTGTATTTTTATCTTAAAGTATACACTTAGTTTTCTTGGGATGGATAGGGGTACGTTTTCAGAGATTATGGTTAACCTCTGTAAAAAGGTTTCATTACATGGATGGTATACTGTCAACTTCTGAGTATCTCAGAGATTTGAAGAGATAACTGAAGGACAGTAAAAATATCCTGAGAATTTAAATGCAGAAGACACCCTGCCTGGGGGCGATGGAGCCATTCCCAGAAGCCAAAAGGTTCTGGAATGAAAATCTCAGTACCAGGGGTGGGCTATCTCCCTATGAAGGCCAATATTGTTGGCCAGAGACAGCCCTGAGTCCCTCCCCCAATACAGGACATAAAGAAATCAGCCTGCAACTAAGCTGGAAGGTTCCTGTCTATTGGCTGGCATTTGTAGTGCCAAAAAGCACTATGTATGGTGTTTTGAAACCTGTGTGTTACATTATTAAAATGCCAGGCAAGGATGTGTCTGCTGATGCAATAGTGGCACAATTCTTATGGGTATAACTATTTTCTGATTGGATTTAAAGTCTGTTTCACAGGGATCCCATGTTTGGTACTGTAAGTTTGGATTAAAACCTGTGAAATCATATCCCCCAATAGGGAGGCTACTGCTAATTTTTTTTCTTTTTTTTATTTTATGCATATGAGTGTTTTGCCTGCATATATGTAGATGCACTACATGTATGCAATGCCCACTGAGGTCAGAAGAAGGCACTGAATTCCCTGGAACTGGAGTTGGAACCAAACCCAACTCCTCTGCAAGAACAGCCAGTGCTCTTGCTCTTAACCTCTGAGTCAACTCTCCAGCCCTTGCTATTTTGTTGCTGTTAAACAGATATAATGTACCTTGGTGATCACTTTTTATTATCAGCTTAATTGGATTAAGAAACATGTAGGGCATTAATGTGGTGTACCTTTGTATGTATATTGAAGGATTTCCAGAGAGGATTAGCTGGGAAGGGGTGGCCCACCCTGAGTGTGAATAGCACCATCTCAGGGCCTGGAGTTGTCAACTGAAGAAAAGGGAGAAAAGAGAAAGGCAACGGAGCACCATCATTCACCTCATTCTCTGCTTCCTGGTCTGCTAGACATGAACAAGCAACTGCCTCATGATCCTGTTCCCATAGAGTCCCCTGATGCCATGTGTTTCCTACCATCATAGACTGTATCTTCTTAAACCATGAGTCACTGTAAAGCTCTCTTCCCTTAAGCTGCTTCTTGTTAGAGACTGGATCACAGCAATGGATGAGATGGATAAGAAATTGGTACTGAGAAGTGGGGATGAGCTGTGACCACCTGATCGTGTGGTTTGCAGACTTTTGGAACTGGTTTGTGGGAGGAATGTGGAAGAGTTTAGAGCTGTGAGCTAGAGAAGTCCTACTAAGAAGTCCCCTAAGTAGAGCCTTAGTGGGACATTCTGGTGGGACTGAAGGTTGGTCATAATGTGGATGGAAATGAAGCCCAACTCATGGCATTTCAGAAGAGAACAAGGACTCACTCAGGAAATGGAATAAAGGCCATTCATATTGTAATACAGCAAAGAATCTGGCTGCCTTCTGCTGCTCTGTGCTAGTGACTTCTGTTTCTGTGGTAAAACACCATGACCAATCTGACTTACAGAAGGAAGACTTTATTTGGTCACATAGTTCCCAGCATGGTGGGGAGGCATGATGGCAAGCAGTAGGCATGGCGATAGGAAGAGGAAGCTGAGAAAGCACATCTCCAACAACTGATAGGAAGCAGAGAGAGCCTACTGAAAGTGGGATTAGGCCGTGGGCTCTCAAAGCCCTCCCCTAGTGACAAACCTCCTTCAGCAAGACTGTACCTCCTAAGCCTCCATAAACAGCGCCACCATGAGCCTGTGGGGAACATTTCTCATTCAAATCACCACAACCTCTGAGAATTTGAGGGAGGCTGAATTCAAGGTAATGGACTAAGTGGTTTGGTAGAGGATATTTCGCATTTATCAGAGCTTCCTTAAACTAATTATAACTTAAAACAGTGTACAAGGCCAGAAAAGGGCAAAATCTCTTGTAGGCCACATGGGAAATTGTGACAGAGAGTTGAACACATTTTGGGTTTTTAGAAGAAGAAAGCCACCATAACAATTGTGGAACCCTCCTTTCTTCCCTAGTCCCAGGTCCCCTTTAGGTTAACTGCCCCCTCTGGTCAATAGTTTTGAATCTTGTTGTCTCATGCAAAGACACGTATCTCACCCTCATTTCAGGTTCATCCATCACCTGGCACTTTTTTCCATGGAAGAGGATCTTCCCCAGAACCCTGGCAAGATCTTTCCTTTGGTCTCACTGGACAGAAGTAGATCAAACGTCAGCTTCAAACTAACCATTGTTGAAGAGCATCGATGGCCACTAAAGTTTAGCCAAAGTCTGCTTCATCCCTTGGGGCATGGGCCAGGCAGCCCTTCCCCTTCCCCTTGGGTGCCCCAAGGTGTGCATAGAGTATGGTGGACCATTGTATACAGGGTGATGACACTTGAGCAGAGAGGGCCAGTAGTTGATAGTGACATTGGCTATTACTCTTGCTGTTTCATCCATTTTTGTGCTCTTCGGGCTGTCAGTGCATGTATGTATGTATGTGTACATGGCATGTATATGTGTTTATGAATATGTGTATATGTGTGCTTATGCATGGATGGCTGTGTGTATGGAAGTACATGCATGTGTACGTATATGTGTATCTGTATGTGGTATGTATGTATGTGTGCATATATGTATATGTGTGCATGTGTATATGTATCTTCATATATATGTGTGTGTGTTTTTGTGTATATGTGTATATATATACATGTGTGTGGCTGTGTGTATGTATATATATATGTGTATGTGTATATCTGTGTATATGTATATGTGTATACATATAAGTTTGTACATATGTAGCTGTGTGCATGCATGTATGTGAATGTATATGTATGTGTATATGTGTATATATATGCGTGTGTATATTATGTGTATGTATATGTGTGGCTGTGGGTATATGTGTGTATGTATGTGTCTATGTATATATATGTATATGTGACTGTATGCATGGATATATGTATGTGTATATATACATATGTGGCTGTGTGTATGTATATGTATTATGTGTGGCCATATATGTACATGTTTGTGTGTCTGTGTGTGTCTATGTGTGCCTGTGTGTCTATGTATGTGTATATGTGTGGCTGTGCATGTCTATGTATATGTTCATATGTATACATATATTGCTGTATATGCATGTGTGTGGTTATATGATTATGTGTATGTATGTGCATATGCACATATGTTTGTGTATATATGTATGGCTCTGTGTATATGTATTTGTATCTGTATATATGTGTGTGTAGCTATATGCATATGTATATGGCTTTATGTCTATGTATGTGTGTGTATGTGAGTGGCTGTGTGTGTCTATGTATGTTTATGTGTGTGTGTGGCTGTGTGTATGTATATGTGTGGTATGTGTAGTTTGTAACAGGTGCTGGAATAGAACTGTGACAGAGAATCATGACCTCAGGCAGGCCTTATAGTATTCCTTCCTTAATTAGACTTGTGGAAATGCACTATTTTGGCTTTACAGACGTGTAATGAAGATGGATTATAGTTCAGGGTCTGAATGGGAAAAGCCAGAAACTAAGATTAACTAGCAGCAGCCTGTGGTTTATTTTCAAGGTCGTTTTTACTTAGCTTCAGAAATCCTGATGGAATATCTTCAAACTCTCGCTGACCTTTCATGTGAGAAATGCGGAAGATTTTGCATTCTCCTTTGATGGGGAGAGATGCCTGCTCTCCTCTAATGCTCTCTGGGAGGCCTGGCTCTGTCACCTGCCCTGTCTGGATGTCTGTGGATGCCACCCAAAGGCAAACTTTCCCCTCCCACTTCCACTGGGTACAGATTCAATATGGATGACTTTTTATATTCCATTTATCAGGAGATGTGTGAGTGTGGGGTCTGAGGTGGTTTTTAATCCTGCAAGCTGTTTAAAGTCTCCCACAATTCCTCAGTACCCTTTTCTTGGTTTTGTTTTTAATTGCAGCCTAACATTTCTGAGGGTTTCCCAGGCAGAGGGAGAGCTTTACCACAGCCTTTGCAGTGTCTGTGCTTGTTGGAGGGTTTTAGCAACATTATGGGTAATTCCTTGATTAGAAATCAAAGATGGCCCACCTAGGTTTTTAGCCTTTTCTTTTTAAGATTATATATACATGTATGAATATTTTGCTCCATGTGCATGCAATACCTGTGTAAGCCAGGAGAAGGTGTTAGGTCTACTAAAAGTGGAGTTCCAGATGTTGTTAGCCTCCATGTGGGTTCTGGGACCCAAACCTGTGTCCTCTGAGTCTGTGCTCCTGTCTGCTGAGCCATCTCTCTTAGCCTTGTTTTTTTGAGATAAGATCTTTCTATGCAGTTTAGGCTAACCTAGAACCAGCAATACTCCTGTCCGCCTCCCAAGTGCTGGAATTACAGATAAGCACCATCACACCCAGGTCAGCCTTTTCTTTCTTCCCTGACACCTTTGCTTCCTTTGTACCTGAGGACCAACTAACCTCTCCATGGTAAATGCATCAGTAGATTCCCACTGCTCTTGGGATAAAAGCTAAACTACTCACTGTGGTCCCCAGGGCATTGCCTGCCTGGGCCCTAAGCTCTCCCCTTCTTCCCAGGCTTCAGGCACACCTGTTTGGAGGGGGCTCCTAGATACATATGATGTTTTCCCACTCTGAGTCCTGACATACTGTTCCCTGTGCTGGTAACACACTCTGAGCACACCCTCACCTGTCAGGTCTCAGTTTAATGCAACTTCCTCCTGGTGGCCTTTCCTTTTATTCCGATTGTCTCTCTTCTTTAAATACCTTGCACAACATGATGATTAAGCATCATTGTCCACTTGACTGGATTTAGAATCACCTAGGAGACTCACCTCTGGGTATATGTGGGCGGGCATTTCCAGAATGGTTTAAGTGAGGAGGGACGAGAGGGATAATGCACCCTGAATATGGTGGGGGGGCACATCTCATGGACTGGGGTCCTGAACTGAATTAAAAGAGAAAAAGGAGAGGGAGAACTGAGCACCAGCATTCATCCATCTCTCTCTCTCTCTCTCTCTCTCTCTCTCTCTCTCTCTCTATTTCTGGCCAAGGACAGGACTTGAGCAGCTGCTTCACATCCCCCTACCACTTCCCCTTAACCGTGCCTTCTGTCATGATGGATTGTGTCCTCCAAACTGTGAGCCAAATAAACCTTTCTTCTCTTAAGTTGCTTCTTGGGAGGTATTTGGTCACAGCAATTAAATAATATAGCATACTTCTTGGGGCTCCCTGGATACTTGACTCAACCTGCCATTTTTGTATCTATTTGTGTGTACACTTGTTTGGCCTAGCTCCCTTGACACAGAGGGGTCAGGATCTCCCTAGCATGGCCACCAGAGTAGCCCCATAGCAGCGTTCCACAGGTTCTGAGTCAGAGCTGATGAATCAGTGGGTGAACTCTGCCTGCCAGTGCAGTTTTCCTGAGGCCACTTATTTGGGCTCACTCCCTAAATATGAATGTCCCCTTCCCATGACTGATCTCTGAGAACCAGATTAGATGTGTCTTTACGCCTCTTGAAGGCTCCTGTCTTCATTGACACCTCAATAAATAGATACTGGTTGCGTTATTAAAAGGTCTCAGCTTCCAAGGAAGAATCTTCAGGTTCTTCCCACTAACTCCTATGAAATGCAGTCAGTAGAAATGACCCTTGCAGGCATGGACCCATAAGTCCTAGTTGTTGGTGGTTTAAATAAGAGGGATAGGGAGACAGATCATTCAATAATGTGTCTCTCCCAGCAAGCATGAGGATCTGAATTCAGACCCCCCATGTAAAAAGCTAGGCATGGCACATACCTATCACCCTAGCCTTGGGAGAAAGAGCAGAAGATAGGCAGATCCCTGTAGCTCATTGGACGCCAGTCTAGCTGAATCAATGAGCTTCAGTGGATGTGGGTCAGGGACCAGGAAAGGGTGTATGGTTAGAAATGGGAAAGGGCCCAGAATGTTTTTCCCTCCCTCTAAGATTCTGGACTGCTGGAGGCGCAGTTTATCCCGGGATTTCAATGAGTAGAGTGCGCATGTGCGATGTGGGAGGAATGTTGGCGGGACAGGAACTTCCGGCCCAGTGCAATCCCTCCCCACCAGTCTGGGAGCCCTGAGAACACAGGTTGCTACATGCGCTGCTTGGTGGGAGGTGTCTATAGCCTATTAATCTCAGTGAGTCTGTACCAATATACTGTGAGATTAGTGTTATGGCTGCTTACACCTTCCTATCATTTTCTAGCTGTGTGACGTCAAGAACGTGACTTAACCTTTTTCAGGCTTCATTTTCTTTCTCTGTAAACTAGGGTTAGTAATAACCTAACCATTCTTGTATAAGTAACTTAGAACAGTGCCTGGAATGCAAAAGGTTGGAGAGACCCAAGTGTCTAAGATGGATTGAGTCAGGTTCACCTGCTGGTGAGGACCCTGGTGGTGATGGTGATGATGATGGGAGAGGAGGAGGGGTAGGAAGACAAAGCAGGTGATTCCGGTGATGATCTCTAGGTTAGTGGATGCTGGTGAAGGAGGAAGAGAAGAAAAAGAAGATGATGTCAGTGATGATGATGGAGAGGATGATAAAGATGACGCAGTTGATGACAACGCCAACAGTGTTGACAAAGACAACTGTCACTCACATGAGCCACACACAGTGCCACACACCTCACACCTGCCGACAGAGGAAACAATAGAACAGAGCAGAAACAAGCACAGCCACATCACCCAGGCTTGAGTGTGGAGCAGGTACCACATAGACCAGCCTGACTTGGCACTTCGTGCTCGTAATGCCCCACGGCATCACTGTTTCGGTAGATGCAATAGAAACTCAAATGCATTGTCTGACCTGCTTTCATCTGTCAGTCAGCCCAAGAGCTTGCTACACAGCCTGAATCTGAACCCTGACCCAGGGACTCAGAATTTATCACTTAAGGTGGAGCTAAGGATTGGTTTTGAAAACCTGACTGTCCTCATTCAGGCATGACTCTTTCAGCCTCCAGAAGCTATAGACACAGCAGTCTGGTCGAGGAGCTTTGAAGAAGAGGAGGAGAATGGGAGGTTTCCGTTCAGCTGAGGTCTGGGCAAGCCGGACACGGGACTGAGCAAGGTTGGTATCAGAAAACCTTAAAAGAACACAGGTTTGGGTACTGGGGACCATCACTATTTTCCTTTGCTTTTTGGCCGTGGCCGTGGGATATCTTAAAACACTGGGCACCTTGGAGATCAGAAAATGCTCCTTACTGTCTGTCCTTTTACAGTAAAGACATGCTCAGTCTTGGGAGTGACACGGAAAGAAGAGCCTCGTTCTTTTCTAATACAACCTTTAGCCCATCTCATCCATTCTTATTTATAGTGAGGAAACTGAGACTAGTGAGGAACAGTGGTGTGCCCTGAGACCAGCTCAGTCTTCACCCACCCAGAAGGACCAGTTTTCGAGAGCATTCCAGGCTTCTGGCTATGTGGGCTTTCAAAAAAGATTAAATCAGTATGCTTAATGTGATTTTTTTTTGTTCATCTCTTTGAAAGATGCAACGTGGTAGTTAAGTCCACTGTCAATATTTTTATGAACTCTGTGGAAAATATGATGTTGAAGGCTTTTGGTAACCACTTCATTAAGCCTGGCTTTTTCTAGGCCGCCACAAAAGGTAAATAAACTCTAATGAGTAATATACCCAGACTGAGATCTTGTACTTGGTCCAAAGAGCCAGTGCCTCAAAACACTCATCCCCCACACCCCAAGCCCCAGGGGAGTCTGAGAAAGGTGATCCTAGCCTCATGCCGTGCACCAAGACCTTCAGACAAAGACTCATTAACCCACAAATTAGATACTGACTAAATAAAGCCAGAATTTCCATCCACCGAGAAGAACTGCAGAGCATCAGAAATACTGTACTGTTAGCACTCTGCCAATTGGCTTCCCATCAAAGGAGAATTCCTTGGTAACCAGTACACAGAGACCAATGGAACTGCTGGGCCTAACAATGACCCCAGGTCTTATTCTTTCATTTCTTCTGAAAATTTTATGCTAGGTGTTGGAAATTCAATAGTGATTATGAAGTTCCAGCCCTCAAGGAACTCATTGTCTTTGGGGAGGAATTAAAGTACAAGGAAACAGACCTGTGATCAGGGGTGATGGGGGAACTTCTTTGCAGTGACTGCCACACATGGGAGAAGGTCAAGAATTCTTCCTTCGAAGGAAAGTGTAAGGTTTGGGTTCAGGTTTGGTTCTGAGTGAGACCCAGCAGAAACAAGCAAGAGACTCCAGCATGGGTATTAACAGGACTGTTTTATTAAGGGAGTGGGGCTAGCCTCCAAGCTCAGGAGTGGAGAAGCTACCAGCTCCTTGCTTTTTGGTGGGCTTTTTAAAGGTAGGGAAGCTGAGTGACATGTATGGATCCGATTGATGTTTGGGAGAGGTAGTTAACACACGGTTTCAGGAAGCTTATCTTGTCAGGGGGCTGCAGTCAGTCCCTTTTTATGGATACTTGTGAAGGTATCTATCAGTTCTTTCTGCAGATGGCGGAGTCCTGGAACTGCTAGAGGGTTTCTCTTTAATGACATCTTACAGAAAGAACCCATTTTTTATTATTGTTTTTTTTTTTTTTTAAATTTAAAAACTTATTTGTTATTTTATGTACATGAATGTTTCCTTACATATAGGTAAGTGCACTTGTGTCATGCAATGCCCGAGGAAGCCAGAAGAGGGAGTTACATCCCCTGGAACTGGAGTTCCAGGTGGGTGCTGGGAGCTGAACCCAGATCCTCTGGAAGAGCAGCCTCTGTGCTCTTAACTGCTAAGCCATCTCTCCAGCCCCTGATGTTATTTTTGAGACAGGGTTTCATGTAATCCAGACTGGCCTTGCTATGTAGCTGAGAATGGGGTGCTAAGAATTAAACCTGGGACTCTGGGAATGCTAGACAAGTACTCTACCAAAGTACTTGTGCCCCACACTCAGTCTTAGAGCTCCTTTTAAACGTAGGATGATTTGAGTATGTGTTTACAAGATGTTGGAATAGGACCATTAGAAAGAGAAAGAGCTAGGTCAATTATTGGTGTGATGTTCCTAAGACAGTGGAAGAAGATGGGGCCAGATGGGGAAACAAGACCTAAGCGGACGGAGAACCTGCCTGCAGCTGAGGAGAGACAAGGGTGGACAGAGATATGTGTTCTTGGTGGGAAAAGAAACTGGGGTGGGGTTAAGCGGCAAATGCAGCTGCTTCAGTGGAAGCGGGTGAAAATTAGATTTCCCAGGACGATGATATGACAGAGAACATGGGGCCTACGAAGGAGGAGTTTTCTAACACAGGACTGAGGTGGCAAATCACAGGGCATAAAGGAAGGGAGACAGAAGGCCCAGGGACATGTACAGTAGCTAAGACTCTGGAGGTCTCAGGCTGTTAAAAACTGATTTGTTTCTGTGGAGGAAAGCATCCTGGAAGGACAGATGATCTTTGGTACAGAATAAGTCGTTACAACTTTGGTTCCAGGCAACTGTGTTAGGTTATTGTGCCGTCCTGCTGGGAACAACCGAGAGCCCTACATAAAACTGACAACAATGACAACAAAACCAGCCTTCTTAAAAGAAACTAGCGCTCAGAAAACCACAAGGAGTTACTAGGCCAATGCTGGAGGGTAAAAGGAAAGCCATGTAGGTCAATGAGCGTAGGAGCCGCTGTTGCCCTGAGAGAACCTGAATTCCCAGTAAAATCTGAGCTTTTGTTTTGCCTACCAAAATCACAGTCAAAGACCAGTACACACTGTGGTATTAAATAAGAGCCCATCTCCATAAGCTGAGCTTCCTAAGGCTAATTCATTAAAGCTGGAATAAACTGAAATTAAACCAATTCTTACAGGATCTTGAAGCTAGACTTGTGCTGTCTGGGTGGTCCATAGAAACTCAGGCCTTGGCTATGGATTAAGGTGAGTTCTAAGTTAATGTTTTCAGACAAATATCTTATGTAAATAATTTTTAAAAATATAGTGTCCAGCATACAGTCAAAGATATCTAAATACACATAGAAATAAAATACCATCAGGAACCCACACATGTGACCAACTTTGGTATTATCAGACACAGACTTTGAAGGAACAGTTTACTATGTCTAAAGAAATGAAAACCAGTTTAAAAACATCTGCATGAGACAGGAAACCATAGTAAATGATTTGAAAATGAACTAGAACTCTTTTATTGGAAAGCGGAAGAGCTAAAGAGGAGAAAGATGTTTGGTTTGGGGGTTTCCAAGGTAGGGCCATGACTGGTATTGGTTTAGTTCAGAGTGTGTCCAGGGAGAGCATGTGACTCCTGAGGAGGGGATGTGATGGAGGAATTGAGAGTCGAGGGCTTTGAGTAGCTTGTGGTCTGCCCACATGTGGACTGTGAGGTAGAAAACTGGGACAGGACTTGGAGAGGGAATGTAATGTTTCTGGTCTCCCTACACAGCGTGGGATGTTTAACAGATGACCGAGATGACACAGCACCAGGACAGATTAACACAGCAGCGAGACGGAAGGCCAAGCTGGTCTGGCCAGTGAAGTGTAGTGCAGTAACTGTGTGTGTGCGCGCGCGCGCGCGCGCGCGCGCGCATGTCTGTGTGCGTGTGTGTGTGCGTGCGTGCGTGTGTGTGTGTGTGTCTGTGGGCAGAAGTGGATGCTGAGTGCCTTTCTTGACTCCCGTCTACCTTATGTTTTAACACAGAGTCTCTCACTAAACCAGAAGTTCATTGATTTGGCTAGAGTGGTTGGCCAAGAAGTCTCGGGGCTCTTGTTTCTACTTCCCTGGGACTGGGATTACAGGTGTATGTCATACCTGTCTGTTTATATAGGTTTTGGAGAGCTGAACCCAGGCCTGACTTCATGCTTATACAGAAAGTGCTTTACAGACAGTCATCTCCCTCACCCCCTGGAGTAGGGAATTCTAGCAAGAGGAAAGAAGTGTCCTAGTTAGCTTTCAATTGCTGTGATAAAACACTGACCGAAACCAGCTTGGGGAAGAGAGGGTTTATTTCAGCTTTCAGTAGTGTTTCATTGATGGGAGCCAGGGCATGAGCTCAAGCAGGAACCTGGAGGCAGGACCATGGAAGAATCCTGCTTACTGGCTTGCTCCTCTGGCGTTTGCCACCCTGCGTTCTTATACAAGCAGGACCACCTGTCCAGGTATGGCACTACCCACAGTGAGCTCACTCAACAGTCAAGAAAATGCCTCCCAGACATGCCTACAGGCCAGTCTGATAGAGTTCCTTCTTCACAGGTGTGTCAAATTGACAGCAGAAGCTATCCAGTACAAGAACTGATATGGAAATGGCCCTGAGGAATGAGAAGGATGGATCCAATCTCAGAACCTCGAGGGATCTGGGTTTGTAGCCACGTACAAGCTAATCTGAGTCTCATGGATGTTGGCAGCAACACTGAGTGAGTCCCAATTCCTTCAGGGTGATGCGAAGAGGGTGAATTGACACCTGCACATGAAGCAGATTGTATTAGTCAGGGTTCTTTAGAGGAAAAGAACTCACAAAATGAATATACTAAAGGAATTTATTAATCAGGCTACTTAGAAATTGTAACAATAGCCGAATCACACCTGAGAGGCTGAGAACTGGTAGTTGCTTGGTCCTTGAGGTGGGTGCCTGCCTCAGCAATTGGAGTACAGTCCCAAGGGCTGTCTCTCACTGGAGAGGCAGAAACCTAGTAGTTGTTCAATCCACATGAGGCTGGGTACCTCAGCAGTCCTAATTTGGTACCCAAAACAGAGGATTTCTGGAGAACCACAGGTCCTTAGTCAGTGATAGAAGCCTGTAAATGCTGGTTCTGCTGTTAGTGAAGGAATCATCATCAGCAGTGATAGGATAAATCAATTCAGAGGCACGAGAGAAGACCAAACAAACAAACATCGAGTAATCTCTCTCCATGCCCCTTTTTATCTGGGCCTCTACCAGAAGGTGCTGTAGGCCTTCCCACATCAATTAAGGCAATTAAGATAGTTTGTCAGGTTCTGGAGAGATGGCTCAGTGGTTAAGAGCAGTGGATGCTGTCGCAGAGGACCCAGGTTCAATGCCCAGCACCCACATGGCAGCTAACAACCATCTGAAACTCCAGTTCCAGGGGAATCTGACACCCTTCTCTGACCTACTCAGGTATTTCATGACACAGTTGCACTTATGTACATATAGGCAAGATACTCATACACACAAGGATTTTGATACAAGTGGTTTGTATGGGAAGTGAGGTCAGGAAGAATGAGGAAGGGAGTAAGCTGGTGACAGGTGCAGAAAGGACACTGATGCAGGGTGCGTTGGTGAGTAGATTTCCATAAAGCACCACTATGATCAGTGTCCCAGGACCACTGAGAGCCTCAGTGTGTGCCTTAGAGAAAGGTGAGGCAGCTGGGCCTTTAGTCTCAGAACTTAGGAGGCAGAGGCAGGTGGATCTCTGGGTCTTCTTTGGCCTGTCAGTTCTTTGGCCACCAGGCTGGTAATTAGTGATGGCTTCCACCTATCACAAGTGATGGCTTGCCCCATCACTCCAGTGTGCAGTTGTATTTCTTAGTGAGAGCTCTGTCTTCCTGGAATAGCTTCATCTTCCATCTCTTCCTCTTATTGGCCAGAACATCTCAGAGTTCCTAGCATTGGGCCAGTAGCTCTGGGACTCCATCAACAGCTGCTCAGGTCAGAGTTGGCGGTCTCTAATACATTCCAGCTACTCCTTCTAGAGCTGTCACCACACAGCTGGTTATGGGGACATCTTTTACACCTAGTCCAGTGGATGGAAACCATTTATGCCCATCTTGACAGACAGCCTCCTCACAGAGACTTTCCACATCCTTAATTCTTCATGCTCCCTGAAACAGTTGTTTACTGATAAGCCCACTGTTGACTTAGCTCCCCCTTTGACCAAGTGGAATTAGGCAGAGCTGCTTTTGAGGGGAGGCAGGCTCTGGAGAATGAGGATGGAATAGAGCAGAAAGGTGGGCTGGAGGAAGTACAGAAAATGTGCAAGCCATCAAGCAGCAAGAGGCCCTGCAAGCTATTAGATCTTTAACCAGACGGGGAAAATCAGAATGAGCCCTGGTCTGCATGGCAGGGTGAGGCTGCTTTTGGAGTTTGATTGAATAAAGCATTTTTAGTAAGTCCACATTTTACCTCTAATTTCTCCTCTTGTTCTTTCCCGTTGGGGGTCCTCATGACCTCTGACTCCCAGATGGTGATGGTGATAGACAATGGCAGGGAGCTGCCCCCTCCTGACTCACCAAACACAAGGTCTGTGTCCCTCTGTGCCCCGGCTGGGCTCACCTTTCCCAGCTTAGAAAACCTGGGTTCCCAGTGTTAGCCTTGCACCCATCAGGGCTACAGACCTGATTGAGAAGACAACTTTTGTTCTCTAGTCCCTGACTCCACCCCAGGCATCCAGATGGGATGGGGCCTGGTGGGGCATGATAGGATGGTGGCGTTGGGAGCCTGTTCACTCATTTGTTTCACTGTCCCACCGCTGCTTTACAGGGGACTCGGGTTCCTTATTGACAGTCTGTGATGGGAAGACCTGGTTTCTATAGTAAGTAAAGAGATAAGATAAGACTTGGAAGAATCTCCTGACTTTGTTTCTCACCCCAGTGAAGGGAGGCGGGCATTTACCTAAGAAAGGAGAAGAGCAGAATCAAAGAGCTAATTGCATGTTAGAGTTTGCAGGTCAAGACTCCCACCCAGACTGTCCTGAGACTGGAACATGAGGACCATAAGGCTTTACACAAAGGCTACAAAAATTAGACTAAAAAATCTATGGGCAAAAAGGAAGACTATCCGATCCCCATCATGTCACAGAGTGTTCATGGGAAAGCCTGTGTTGCAGAAATTTGAGAGCAGGCCTATGATATTCAGATAACCTAAAAGACTCCCCGTCTTCTGTTCCCCTGGCTGTTGAGTTTCTAACCTTCCCCATGCTTGGGCTGGTTTCCTCCCATTAAATAAATGTTATTTATTTAACATTTTTTATCTTATGTGTATGAAGGTTATGCCTACATGTATGTAAGTACACCTGTGTCATGAGGTGCCCAAGGAAGACAAAAGAGGGTGTCAGATTCCCTGGAACCGGAGTTATGGATAGTTGTAACCATCTTGAGGGTGCTGGGATTAGAAACTTGGTCTTCTGCAGGAGCAGTCAGTGTTCTTATCTGCTGAGCCCATCTCTCCAGCCCGGTGTATTTTTTCTTAGTAAACTCTCTCTTTGTGCTCCACTATATCTGACCAATTCCTGGTTCTGGGACATAAGAACTGGAAGTCCTGGTGAGTACCCACCGACCCTCAATATCCATCAACATAAATCCTACTTCTGAAATCTGCCAATCATAGTACTCCTGGGATACTATGACCATCCCCATTGCTTTTATAAGGGGTAAAAGTAGTATATCTTTACCCATCAGAAGCTCCTCAGACCCTTAAAACAAGGGGCTGATTAATCTGATAAATATATCATTCATCTAACACAAGTTTTATATGGCATGGGAGCCTTCAGAAACAAAAAGCTAAACCTGCCAAAATCTGTGCATTTTTAATGTACATTTATGCAGAAGTCTGGGTGGAGGCCAGAGAGAGGGTCTGAACTAATAAGAAAGCCTGTCTGCTCAGTTTCTCTGTCTCTGGGTGCAAGAAAGATCCCTCTGGACACAAGGCCTTCTTTTTTTCTATGAAGAATTGAACCCAGGCAGGGGACTCTACTGCTCATCTATATTCCCAGTCTTCTTCTTCTTCTTTAATTTATTTTAAGAGAGTCTCCATATGTTGAACAGAGAGACCTTGAATTTACATCAGCCTCCTGGGTAGCTGGGATTACAAACCTGGGATTACCAGGCCTGGCTGGACACAGGGTCTTAGGATTTACTTTAGACAAAGGTCAGAGAATGTCTCTACTGCCTGCTTGGGCGGGGCGGGGGGGAGAGCAGGAGGAGAGAAAATGGGGAGGAGAGCTGAAGTCCTCCCAACTCTGGCTGCTTGTTCAAATTTCTTCATCTTGAGACTCCATGCAGAAGGTCCCCCACTTTTGGTGGCCCAATGTATACTTTTCAACTTTGCAACAGTGCTAAAGTCATGTGGATCCAAGACGTGCACTTCACATTTCCAATTCTGGTCTTTGCTCAAGATAGCAAGGCGTGCCAGCGTCAGGCATGATACTGTATTCTCAACCTCAGCCACTGCTGCTTCCTAGAAACAGCGTTGCCAAGAGGGTGCCACTGGCTGTAGCTCCCCGTAGGCAGCAAGGCCAGGGCCGTGGCGGATCATAAGCTAGTCACCTAGTCCCTTGCATAGAGTAGCCCTCTGGTTGGGTAAAGGAAGGGTGGACCCTTACTGGTTCTGCCTGAGCTGTGTTAGAAATGACCAGTCTCAATAAAGACGACCTCAGTCTCCATTCAGTTCCTGCCATCTGACCCATCAGAGCCCACTGGGCTTGGCACCACGTCGGACCTTGGTATTCCTTCCTTGGAGCCCATCTCACTCTTGAGAATTCTTTACTTGTTTTGTTCTTAGTAACTATACATTCCCTGGGGTCACATTTTGTCTGTGTTTCCTTCTTTCTTGGGGTGTGAGATGGCAAACTTCAACGCCACTGGCTTGGGGGTGGCTTTGGTGTCTGTGACCGTCTGGCACACGAGCAGCTTACTAAGGACCTAGAAGGCACTCAAAGAAGCCATATCACGGAGACACAGCAGACTCTGTGGTTCTGATGTCAGTGAGTTAGGTGTAGTGAGTGTATTTCTCACTTGCTGTGTTTGCAACTTACAGTGGGCTTAGCACATTCACGGTGTCCATTGACCGCAGAGGTACCTGTATGTTAAGCTGCCATATTTTGGGTAGGGCACTCTGAGGCCTGTCACCTTCTCAGTTCTTTCAGTCCCCTGAGGGACAATTGTTACTGGCGGTCAGAGTTTGTGCCAGCTGTTTCTAAGTTCTTGCTCTATTCTTGAAAAAATGGAAACCAAGGACATGCACAGATTTATCAAAGTAGCAAGGGAAGCTTGTACTCAGGGAGGAGCAATAGAATGCATTAGAGAAGGAGAGACTGTTAAGACTGGCAGGGGGCCGCATGAGTGAGGGTACTCAAGGGTCTTGATTCCTGCTTGGGCTTCCTTTTATGGGATTCAAGAGAAGGAGGAGCTGATTACTAAGGGGTGTCTGAGGGTTTTGCTTGATTGGGTCATCTAATCTTTTCCTACTGCGTATATCTCTTCCCATAATGCATCTGATTTTAATCATATGCACACCCAATTGTGCATAGGTGTAAGACAGTAAATAGGTGTAAGACACTAAAACTTTACTTGAGGACACAGTTTTATCTTGCACACGCACCCAAAACCAGTTCAGACTGGATTGGCCTTTCTTGTCTTTGTACCCAGAAACATTGGGACTATATCTGAATAGAAACTGTCTAAAATTGAGTGTAGCAACAGAGGCAGAGAGGGGTAGAGAAACCTACAGCATTCGTCAGTGATAGGAAGTATGTGTAGCCCAATGCAGGTGGCACTTGGAGAGGGCTCTTAGATTGCCAGGTACATTGCTTGGAGGGTGTTTGTGCACAGTATATCAGATGAAGGGGCTGGGCTGCCGAGTGTCTATTACAAGAGGGGTGTGTGTGTACATAACTCAAACCAAATAGGGTCCCAGGTTCCTAAGGTATTCCATGTGCTAGCCTATGTGGACTGCCCGGAAAGGATATGCCCTCCAGTGAGTCTGCAGCTGAGAGGCTGATGGTAGAGGGACTGTCCACTGCCCCCACTGCCAGTTGCTGTAATACAAGTCCCTCCTTGGAGAAGACATGGATGACACAGCATTTCTCACCCAAGGTGCCTGGCACCCCGGGAACACGAGCTTTGTTCTCAATACTCAATTCTTTGCTCATATCAAAGCATTTGTGGTTCAAGGTTATACAGTTAGTTAGGCATTGGACTTGTTGGCCGTTGCTGGGCCAGAGACGATGTTGACCTGTGGATAGGATATATTATATATATTCTAGAAGGAGGAGCACAGAGACGTGCTTGGTCCATCCGGGTGCTCAATAGTCCTGCAGTGTGTGCTGGACACCTGTCTTAGGGAAGCCTCGGAGCTGTCTTCTCATCCTCACGGACCTAATTCTTTCTTGGGGACTACCCTATGTAGAGCTGGATATTCCCCATCCAGCCCCGTGGGCACTCTTATTTGGCTCCTAGCCCTGCAATTTCAAGGGTTCTTTTCCTTTTGGGGTCTCTGTGCTAGGCCTTGGATCCCAGGGAACCCTCCCCAGTTCTCAAGGTCATCTACAGATGGGGAGTGTTGTTGCCGAAGGGCAGGGGTGCCTGGCCACAGGCTGGGGAAGCACTGAGAGCATGGGGCTCAGCATTCAGCAGAGGTCTCCTGTGCAGGACGGCATGTGGCAGACAGAGGTGCATTGTTCAGAGGGAGGGGAAAGGGCCCTTTCCAGCCTCTTGGTCTCTGCCAGGGTTGCTGGGGGTTGGCTGCCATGTGGAATGCATTTGGTCCCAAGACCGATTCTGAGTGCAGGCGCAGTGCTGGTGACTCAGGACTGGCCTCCTTCAGAGCAACAGAAGAAACACAGGGTACGGACGTGAGCCCCAAGGTCAAGGGGACCTGACTTGATGTGCTCCCCACATCCCGGGGGCCCTAGGAATGGGAGCCTGTTCTAAACAATCCTGAGCAAGAACACAGACCTCTGCAGCCCTCAGGTTCCTCAGCCTTCCTCGTGCCCTGGCTGTTGTGGGAAGCCTGGTCCTTGACTTGCCTTGATGCCCTCTGAGGATCTGGCTCCCTGGCAGGCTCCGGGTTCACCTTGGCCGTTCACTTACCTTCCCTCTTCCAGGGCTAGGGAGCAGAGGCTACATCAAGTACTCCCCCAGGCTGCTTTCCCCACAAGGACCCACCACCCATTCCTGCCTTTGTGATCGCAGGCCGAATCACGCTCCTGCCCTCTCTGTCTTCCCAGGCTCATTCCAGGTGGCCCTCCTGCCTCTGCCGAGAGTCTAGCCAGCCCTGTGCAGCTCAGGAAGGCTGAGCACCAGGTTGGCTTTGGTTTCAAGGCTTTTCCATCCTTTTGTCCAGCAACTATAACACTTTCTGGTGAGAGCAACATTGTAACAAAGACAAGAAGAGTCAGCCAGGCTCAGAGAGGTTAGGAAACTTGCCTAAGGTCACACAGCTCTAAAGTGGCATAGCGGAGGCTGGGTGGGAGCTACCAGGGCTCTGGAGTTTATCACGTTAACTGTGTCATCTTGCTAGGTTGCTGGGACTCCATCATGCCCTTGATGGAAACCACCGTCATGTTGCTCAGATGGAGGGGATGGAATCTCAGCTCCTCAGGCTAAGAGGACACAGGCAGCAGAATCATCATCATTATTATTATTATTATCATTATTATAATTTTGTTCTTTTCTTTCTGCACCAAAGCAACCTGCCTCTTATTTTGCTCTTGGCTCAAAAATTCTTTCATCTGCTTCTGACAACTCATTGCTTCTTGTGAAACCCCATCTAGGTAATTTTCCACTTCACACTGCAAAGAATAACAACCAGGGGCTATTTTTGTAGGAAAAACTCCTCACCGCTGAGTGGCCCTCCACTTCTGGGCAGACGACAGAAGTCTACAGAGGCTGGAGGAGCTGGAAGGAATTAACTCTGAGTATAGATTTCCACTCATCTCTGGCTACTACTTGTGGGGTGGAGTTTCTGTTTTCCCTGACCATCTGAACCCACCTCTGTTTCTTTCATCATAGGCCCTGGAACTTGCTATGCATTCTTCTTTTTTTAAAATTAACTTTTGTTTTATGTGTATGAGTGTTTTCTCTCTCTATATATAAGTGCACCATATGTAGGCAGTGCCTGTGGAGGTCAGAAGAGAGCACTGGATCCCCTAGAACTGGAATTATTGATGACTGCCAGGTGGGTCCTGGGAACCGAACTTGGGTCCTCTGCAAGAGCAGCCAGTGCTCTTAACCACCGAGTTCCAAACTATGCAGAAATTCTTGAGTCTCCCTGACCCCTCTGGGGAGATTCAACTCAGCCTGCCCCCTAGGGGCTGACTTGAGCCTTCTTATCCTGCACTGTGGCAAGATGGGAAGAGCCTTCTCTGAGAACTGACCATGGGTCATGTGTGCTGCTGCTGCTGGGTCCTAAGTGTGATTCTTACTTTCTGCAACAGCTAGATCACTGTCTCTGAGACATACAATGCTTCACAGGTCAGTGACAGGGGAATCTGTGGGAGGGGCCAACACCTGGAGAGGCTGGAGGAGGAGTCAACTCCTGGAGTGGATGGGGGAGGGACAAACACCTGGATGTATCTGGAAATGGTAGGGAAAGCTCACCTTCAGGGAAAGTTGGAGGAGGGGCCAACACCTGGGAAGGGTGAAGGAGGAGCCTGGATGGGGAAGGGGCCCACACCTGGACAGACAGGGTGGGAAGCACTGGAAGGGGCATTGGGTATGCGAAGAGGCCCTTGATTTATCTGTCTGTGACACCAGCCCTTTAAAGCCTTGGTCAACCCTGTGGAGCATGCTGAGCAAGCTCTTTCCATTAGAGTGACCAAGCTAGGCCAGAATGGTGGGACCTGTATACTTCCTCTGGCTTCCAAGGTGAATGTAGCCTGTCCTGAGAAGGACGCTGTCTGAGGAAGGGGCATGCGGCTTAGGGGGCAGGTAGCTCTCTCCAGCACAGCCAGATCTGAAGGAACTCTCAGCTGGAGGCTGCTGACTGCACTCCAGGGCCAAAATGCTTTCTTGAGGGATGTGTCAGTCAGCTTCTCGACACTGTAACAAATGCCTGAAGCAATCCACTTACAAAGAGAAAAGGTTTATCTTGGCTCATGGTTTCAGACCTTTCAGTAGGATCAGTTCCTTTGTTTTGGGCCTGTGGCAGCATGCCGTGGTGGGGGAACTCGGTAGAGCAGATTTGCCTGCCTATGTCTGGGAGTGAAAAGGAAGGAGGAAGGGAAGGGGCTAGGTCTCACAGCCTCCTTCAAGGGTATGCTTAAATGATCCAAAGACCTTCCACTAGAACACCTTTGAAAGACTCAGATTCCACCTGTAAGGGAATAAATCCCTAATAAGCAAACAGCGTTGCTGAAAAGTAATAAAGATGATGTACTTCCTGTTTCTTTTTGATCTGAGAGGAAGGCCTTGTTTCTAACTCCAACAGGATCCCTTCAACCGATCTACTTAGAGTCACATACCCTTGGATATCTCAGTGTGGAGATGTGACCTATTCGCCTTCTCTTCTTTATTTAAATTGACCAATCCAAAATTAGGGAGAAACCACTAAAATCTTTAAAACTCAGATTCTCTCCAGGAGATGTTGAGTTTCCATTTCTGAGTACCGTGGCCACTAGTGGAGAGCTTCGTCTTTCTATATGAATATGTTTAGTACGTGATTCTCTATGTGTATGAACGCTATTATTTGTCTTTCAATAAAAGGTTGTTTGAGTGTTGCTTTCTACTGGACTGAGATTTTTTCTGCCTCTTAACTGGTTGAGAAAAATGAGCCCAACAATATCCCTAGACTGATAATGATGCCAACTGCAACAAACCACAGTAATGCCAACTGGGGACCAAGGCTGTATCGCGTGGGCCTCTGGGATACACTGGTGATCTAAACCACCCAGGCATGCCTGGAGCTGTATCTTCATGTCTGCAGTCCGTCTTCCTGTCTCTGCTTCACAGACAAGGCTCCTACACAGGGTAAGACATTGCTGAAAGCCATTTAGTGAGCAGCAGTGGCTGGAACAGAACGCAGGCTGCCTGGAAACCATCAGTATGTTCCCTGTGCAACTGCAGACCAACAACGTGCAGACCTCAAATCCTAGGGTCCAGTTTACCCTGGGGATGTTGGCATGGTTACTGAAGAGATGGCATGGGTCTTTGAAACATTCCTGGGCTTTGTCTGTGGGGGAGATGAAGGTCGCTCTAGGCATCAAGCACAGCTTGAGCAAAGGCTGGACACTGGCAGAGGTGTAACTTTGAGGGCAGCAGCCTGGCTTAAGGGAAACCAAGTTAGAATAGGGAGTGTGTCCCTTCATGCCGTCCAGTTTCACAAGTTTTTCCTGAACACCTAATGTGTACCTGGAGGAGTTGCTCCAGAAGAGCTCTGAGCACACATGGGTAGACAAGGGACTCAGTGTCACCTAGGTCACCCAGCCAACAGTGTTCAACAGATTCCCAGAGGCCGAGGCAAGTGTGGGGACATGCCCTGCCTCAGGGCCCACTATGCAGGGAACTGGTAGGGTTAGCTTGGTCTGAATCTGAGCCTTCCTGGGAATGGCCTCCAACCTTCCTGTCCTGCTGTGGGGTGGGTAGGGCTACTAATTGTTAAATATAACAGAATTTAAATAACAGCAGTAGTTTGTCTACCACAGAAGTGAACATAATTCCCTTCTGTGAGGTTTATTGTAATGAGAGGACCTCAAAGCCATGATGGGGCCTTAAAGGGAGGGAGAGGCTTCCCTCTAACGCCTGTAGAGAAGCCTCACTGACAGTGAGAGTAAGAGAGAGGGATAGAGGGGGAGGAGAGAGAGAGAGAGAGAGAGAGAGAGAGAGAGAGCGTATAAAAGGAATGGCGGGTGGTGGTCAGGAGTCCAGAGGAACCTCTTCAGAGAACAGTGTTCACCTCGAGACCAAATCTCTGAGCAGTCTCTCTGAAGAGTCTTGGACCAGTCTCCAGAACAACGGAAAGGTCTGACTTTTTATAACCTTTAAAAAAAATTATTATTTTTATTTTATGTGTGTGAGTATATTACCTACATGTATGTAAGTGTATCCATGTTTTTATAATGCTCATGGAGGTTAGAAGAGGGTGTTGGATCCCCTGGAACTAGAATTATGGACGGTTGTTAGCCAAGTTATGACAGCTTGACTCTGGTCCCAGTGATGAGGGAACCTCTCAAGTACTGTGTGATCCTAAAGTGACTCCCATTTCTTCCTTCTCTGGAGCCGATGGGGCTGTGTGAGATGGAAGCTGGCTGGTCAGTATAAATAGGCCCTGCTTAAGAGGTATTTGGTCATCTGTGTGGAGAGGTGGCTCTTCTCGTTCTCCGTAAATCAGTGCCACTTTTCCATTTTGCGTTTGTAGGTTCTCAGCTGTAAGCCACTCCCTCCCGGGACACGGAGCTTGAACAAATAATTCAAGGTCATTATTCATGTTAGTGGTAATGTCATCATTGCACGGGAGTCCAGACCTGGACCAATCCACCCAGGGGACATGGCCGCCCACCTCAATATTGTTCAAGGCAAGCACACCATGATTCAACATGGACCTGTTAGCCGGAGGCTCTTATATCAAAGTGACATAATTTAGTGGCCCTCTTCTCCCCACTGAAGCGGGCCTCTGTTGAGGTGACAGACATACGGCTTCCTTGGGAGTGAGGAAGGGATTCTCAGAGACAGGATTGAGCCTTTTTATACCAGGAGATCGCTTTTGGGCCCCCAACCCATAATTCACCTGGCGCAGCACTGAGGTCGCTGTTGTGCACGGCAGCAGGGCCTGGAGCAGATCTCCTTGGAGATCCTAGCTTGCTGTCTGCAGAAGGACTCAACAGAGGCCAAGACATGGTGGTTCCCAGGCCCTGAGAGCTGGGGAGACAGGCTGTGTGGCTGTCTCTAGGTGAATATTAGCATTTCCGGTGACACGTTCTGGAAAGGATCCTGTGTTAGTTTGGCACCACTGTGACCAAATACCTATCTGACTTAGGGAAGGAAAGGTTTATTTTACCTCACAGTTTCAGAGAGACTGGGGACTATCCTTGTGGGGAAGGCGTGGTGCTGAGACTGTGGGGCGGCAGCTGTTCACATGCTGCACGCCAGGAAGCAGAGTGAGGGCTGCAGGAAGCAGGCCAGGGCCACGACTTCCAAAGCCTGGGCCCTCTGGCCCGCTTGCACCAGCCGGGCCCCACCTCCAGAAGGCACCGCAGCCTTCACAGCGGCAGGAGCCGAGCTGGGGACATGAGCCCCAGGGGGCATTTCAGATTCAGACTGTGCTAGGCTGAATTTACCATTTACCAATCTCAGGCCTGCTATTTGTGGATTCCTTCCCTTCCCTGAGAGGAGCGCTCCTTCTCCATGGGAGCCTCGCTGAACCGTGCGGACAGCACTTTCCTGGCCACCCACGGCTTCCTCGGCCGAGCCTGAAGTTATGACAGCTTCATTAGAGCCATGTCCCTGTGTGTCTTGACATATTGTGCAGTTGGTTGAAGTGGCAGTGGGACTGTTCTTTTTGCTCTTTTCTGGAGGGAATTATTAGGTTTATTTTTCCATCTTCTTCTCCCTCCCCCCTTCCCCTCCCTCTCTTTTCCTTTATTTCCCCTTCCTCTTCTTGATCTCTGTCCTTCCTTTCCTTTTCCCGTTCTCTTCCCTTTTGTCTATACGAATGAAACAAGATTCCAGGGCCTAGAGAGACAGACGGCTTAGTGGTTAGGAGCATATACTGCTCTTGCACAGGATCTGAGTTTGGTTGTTAGCTAACACCTGCCTGTAACTCCAGTTCCAGGGAATGTGGAATGTGATGCCCTCTTTTGACCTCCTTGGACTCTTTCTCTCTCTCTCTCTCACACACACAAAATTAAAAAACAATACAATTTTAGAAAAAGAAATAAGATTCCAGCAACTTCTGGGAAAAAAGTCTGAGCTAATTAGCGGAGTGGGCATGATATTCACACATGTATTTGGTGTTTTCCTAGAGTATTGTCAGGGCCCCTTGGAATCTCAGTTAGCTGAGGAGTGGGGGAGAAAGGTTCAGCTTTGATGGTCTAGAAATGCAAGTTGTGAGGGAGAGCCCTGTGGTTTAGGAAATGGAAAGCTCTAGAATTTATTGGAATCAATTATTTTGGGTTTGGAGTATAAATAAGTAATATATGGAGAATCTATGTCTTGGCATTTTAGTTATAATTTAGAAGGACAAGAGCCTGTGTAAGTCTACAATCCCAGTCCTAAGGGAAAGTGCATAACAGTTTCAATGATGTCATGAAGAATGGGTAAGATAGTGTATATTCCAGCATTCTTTGTGTTTAATGTCCGATTTGGCTTTTGTTTTCAGATGTTTCAAAACACAGTCTATTGGTAGGTGATGATGTGACAAGACAGTTTGGTAAGTTTCAGCTGTAGTAACATGTGGTTGACTTGCTAACATCCTTTACACCCCAGATGATTAACCAGCCTGAGTCTGTCATGCTAATTCCATCCCCCAAATCAAGAAGTGTGTCAGGGCCAGGCAGGTATGAGCCAGTTTTGACCAGTAAAAGTCAAAGGGAGGCTTGCTCGGGACTTCTTAGAAAGAGAAGTCTGCCTGTTCTTTTCCTCCTACTTAACTACATGGAAACCAGGAAGCATGATCCAGCAGCTATTGGCAGCCATCCTGAGACCATGGGGAAAAGTGTTAGAATAGATCTGGGGCTTGGTTTTCCTTTATACCCCGGGGCCAAGAGCCTGACACTTAATTCGAGGAAGTGCCTGGGAACATGGTGCCCATCAGCATTGACCTACAGGTTGAGAATCTGGGATTCACTAAATGAATCACAGCAGTGATGGAGTTTATCAGGCTAGGAGTGGATGGATGGGAGTAAAAAATCCTCCTCAGATATGGAGCCTGCAGGATAAGGGGAACAGGGAGCTGTGGTCCCAGCAGGTGGCCGGTGAGTGTGGGGAGAGGAAGGCCCTGGGAGCCAGAAGCCCACTGGTCCCTTAGGGGAGAACAACGCTAGCCAGAGAGCTGTTTTCCACAGTAAGGACTGGGGAAAGGCACTGGCCTCCGGGGTGGGGGTGAGGGCAAATGGAGGCGGGGAAGAGCTTTTGGGAGACTGTGTTTGCGGGTGACAAGGCTTCTGAACTGGAAGACGTCTTAACAAACCGTGAGAAACATTGTGTACCTCCTTTATCCCTCCAAGGTCATTGAAAATTTCCATCTATGCTTTCTTACTTTGTCATGGAAATAGAAGGTGTTCTTGATGGGGAGAGAAGAAAGCTACACCAAATATTTCTTCTGAAAAGAAATTTAGTATTTTCTACATGGCAAGGGTGTTTCCTTTTCCTTATTTTAGAAGCCTAAGGTCTTGTGACATCAGTGTAGCTTCACAGAATCCCAAACAGATTAACATACCGGCTCAGAGATGAAAGAAACCACAAAGACTATTTTCTTCTGATTCTTCTGCCTCAGCGTCTTCAAAATTTGCCTACTGGCATGTGACAACACAAAAACAGCTTTCTAATAACTGTCCCTAAACATGTCTGTTGAGGGCTGTTGGTGCCAGTTTCCTTTGGCTAACCAGAACTGGAGCTTGTGGCCCGCCCCATGGCCACATCTGATGTCCCCTAGCCCCCCACCCCCTTGATTCTCTATGGGTGAAGCTCTCTGAGGCTTTCTGAAAGCCTTCCTCTGCGCATGTGGCCCTGCTGGGATGTCCAGGCTGCCTTTCCCACAGATCTGCATCTGGTTTCTCTTTGCTTCTTTCTCCTTTGCCTTTGTTGACTTTCACGAGAAGACAGACAGTTGTTTTATTAACTCCCTGCTTTGTTTTCTTTGGGGTTTTCAGTTGTTTTAATCTTCTGTTCCACTGTCTCACCATTCATTTATGGTCCGCTCCCTGAGCTCTCTGGGAGCTGATTCCAGTCAGCACTGGCCGCTGTTTATCCGTACTCACGCCCAGTGGTCTTGCCGACTTCTCCTGGCATTTTCTTCAGGTTTGACTACCACCCCCAGAGGCAGTGCCTTCGCTTCTCACCAAGGTTCCTGTTGTCTTCCCCACTCTCCCACAAGGTCCTCCATGCAGGGATGGGGGGTGTTTATAAACTTGTCAGGAGGCTTAGCTTTTGAAATAAGAGAAGTACTTCTGAATTTCTTGGACTCCATGCTAAGATATATTATCTGTGAAATTCTTGTTTCAATGACTGGCAGATTTCTGAGTAATAATTGGGTGTTTCCAAACCCAGCCAGCTGCCGTCACTTGCTGGGTGTATCTCTTACTGCAGAATACAATTTCAGCAAGAACTGCTTCATTTGTGCCATATCGTACTCCCTCCGACCTCCACCTTTAAACCTAACAAAGAGATAGCACAAAAGATCAAATAGTGGAAGAATTAAAAATCTTCAACTGTGTTACAGATCTTCACCAAATTATTACAATATTGCAGATGGGCCAGAGAGACAGCTCAGTGAACAAAGCCACCTGCTGCCAAACTTACTGACCTGAGTTTGATGCCCTGACCCACATGGTAGAAGGAGAGAACCAAATCCCACAAGTTGACCTCTGACTTCCACACATATGCTATGGCATGTCGTATGCCCATACATATGTATATGACACAGCTATACGATACAGATTAAGAACTTTGATTGCTCCTAATCTTATGACTAATGCTCTAAATGTTTGCTACCCAGAGTGTGGTCTCTGGACCAGCAGTATCAGCAGTCTCTGGGAGATGACTGTAGATCAGATTTGGGCTCCACCAGAGACCCACAGAATCAGAATTTACATTTTACAAAGGTCCCCTAGGGATTAGTGTGTACCCAGATGTTTGAGAAACCAGGCCTCCATAGTTTAGAAAAACACCTAGGGTAGTGAGATATGAAATGAAAATAAAGAGGAACTTAACCACTCACACTGTCAGGGATGGAAGCTGTGGCCAGAGTGTCCAGGCTTTAGAATCCACTCACAGGCAAGCCATCACATTCACTTTGGCCTCAGTTTTGATGCCTGTGTTTTCTACCTCTCAGGGTTGATATTATGACTGTTTCCCCAAGCAAAATGAACAGGTTAGTGCACTTTGTAAAGCACCATAATATGTTAGCAATTGCAGTTTACATACTGCTACACTCTAGGTTGGGGGTGTCTTCATTCCTCCCTGCAAGAGTTGACCCATTGGAGATAGAAACTGTGAGAAGTCACAATTATGAAGCATCACCGACAAGAAATGCCTCATCTGTGAATAGAGGTGACCACAACTCTTACTTGTATTAGTTACTTTTGCTCTACTCGGACTATAATATCAGACAGAAACAACTAGAAGGAAGGTTTATTTTGCCTCCCAGTTTTGTAGGGTTTCAGTCTGTCATGATGGGGAAGGCTTGGTAGAGCAGTCAAGAATATAGTGTTGGGAACATGTGAACAAGGTTGTTTCCCCTCACAGAGGACCAGGAAGCACAGAACGCCATAGGGACCAATGGCCAGGGTCATAACTTTCAAAGGCTCATAGTGACTTACTTTTACCAGTGAGGCCCTATATCCTAAAGATTCCTCCAAAAGTAGGACCACCATCTGGGGACCAAATATTCAAAACATTAGCCTGTGGGAAATACTTCACGTAATATTACTTTAGGATGTACTTTACTATTTTTTGCCTTGGTCTGTAAGGTGTTGGTGGTAACCTGGGCTGTTTGGTATAGAACGACTTTAAGGGAAAAAGTTTTCTCCCTGATGGGCTGCTGCTCCCACATCTGCCTGCTGGCCCGGGGCATTGGCACAGCCCAATCTCAACAATGGCCCTGAGATATCTAGGACTTTGAAACCAGGACACAAGGAAGAGACCAGGGAATAGGGGAGACTTTATGCAGGAGCAGCAGGAGCATCAGGAGCATCAGGAGCATCAGGAGCAGCAGGAGCAGCAGGAGCAGCAGGAGCAGCAGGAGCAGCAGGAGCAGAGCTGGTGGTGGCAGCAGCAACATCAGGCACAGGACAGGACGAGTGATGATCGGACGCGTTTATGACCCTGGCTTCCTACGGCTCTCATCCATTTTCTGAACATTTCCCATGATTCTCTGAGATGCCCAATATCCTTTTGGTAGGTTGATTTTTCTGATGAAACTGAAATGAAGAAGCTGACTCCATCTTGTTCTAGCTGACTTTTGCTTTACCCTGTGTTTCTGCCTACCCACTCCCATTGCAGCTGGCCAGCCAGGAAGGCTGCACCTGTAGTTTCAGGGGGCACACTGTTTCTAGTTACTAGTTACTAGCAGCCAGATAACACACCCTCTTCCCCAGCTGTAATCGCATCTCCATGGAGCCCCTTGTTTCTGCAATTCTAAGAAACTTGTTTATCCTACTTGAAACATTTTGTTAACTGAAAACCTCTTTGTTAACTGACCTGCTCCTGGTCTGGTGTTACTATGGCTATTAGCTTTGTTCCTGCCATGATGTAATTGTGGTTTTAGGTTTTACAAACCCCATTTTGTCTCCCCTCAGGGTTGAGAGTTCTTTTGGGCATTAGCCCCTTGACCATTGGCTAATAAAGGACTCCTAATTTGACCATCACTGGGTGGCTTTCCTCTGTGCCTTGTGCTCTGTATTACAGAAACCACCCTGTATCTGTTTCTGTTACTGCCAAGGGGTCTAAGTGATAAGTCCATCCATTTTACTGTCTTGCTCAGATGGATATCATGGCATGCTGAATGGCCCTTAAATAAAAGTCATCTCCTTTTCTTTCAGCTTCTAAAGCCCCATCCTTTGGTCATTGAGTTTCAAGCTGTGATTCCTGTTACTTCACTGACAACTGCTCTCTTTACGTTGCCAAGGCAAAGACCTTGATCTCTGGATGTACATCTAGGATGTCAGCTGTACATTCTGATCCTCTAAGGACAGTGTTAAAATCCATCCTTCCTTTTTATCTTTTTAAATTATTATTTTACCTAATGTGTATGAATGTTTTACATGCATGTGTATAAGCAGACCCGTGTTGTACAATGTCCACGGGGGCCAAAAGAGGGCATCAGATCCCCTGGAACTGGAGTTACAGACTGTTGTTAGCTGCCATGTGGGTGCTGGGAACTCTGCAAGAGCAGCCAATGCTCTGAATCACTGAGCCATCTTTCCAGTCTCCACCCCCTTTTGTTAGCAAAACAAAAGGCGATAAGCTTCTGATGTCTCCCAACACATCATCTGATTTCCTATGAGCCACACACTCCAAAGTCCTTCAGGATTATCTTGAAATTTCTTTCTTAATCTGCCAAAGTGTGGGTTACCAGATTCCCTCTGCTACATGAAGATCCTGAAAACAAAACAGATTTCATTCAGGCCACAGGAGAATTCCCATAAAGGGGCCCACTAGGAGCCAAGTAGAATGAATTGGGACTTCTTAAATGTTTTCATTGTTTCCTTTCACCCAAGAAATTTCATATGACCCTGAGTATGCAGGTAGATAAATGGGTATGCAAATCAAACATTTATTAATAATGAACCAAAGAAATTTATTTTAAAATATGTCTTTGATATGCACAGAATTTTGCTATTTAAGGGAGTTGGCTCAGCAGGTAAAATCACTTGTGTAAGCCTGATGATATGTGTAAACTGGAACCAACATATAAAGCCAGATGGAATGGTGAACATCTGTAATCTCAGTGCTCCTATGTTGAGATGGGAGATGGAGGAAGGAAACTCAACTGAAAGCTCATGGGCCAGCTAACCTGGAGTATGCAGTCCAGAGGCAGAAAGAGAGACCCCAAAGGTGGAAGGTACAGACCAACTCCTGAAAGTTGTCCTCTGAATTCCACATGTATGCTATAATGCATGTACACCTGCACTCACACATACACACATGCACATACCCAAAATTAAAAGGTGAAAGTAAATTTGCATACTAATGAATGATGTTCTTGCTTGTCTAACACAATCTAATCCAAAGATATGCTGTTTTGGTACTTGGGTACTCAGAGTGGGAAATATTAAAAGTTTTTGTTTTCCATAATTAAACTGTTAAATTTCCTTAAGAAAATATAACATGTATAGTTTGTATCTGCAGTTCATAACATATAATAGACCGGAATGTGAGCCGAGGTGTTTCAGATACATAGCTTGACAGTATGTTCAGTGCACAGTGTATTCAGAACCAAGGTTTGTCACACAATGCATCATGGGTGAGTGCTGTCAGAAAAACCTCCAATTTATTACATGTTTTCTTTGAATTACTTTTTGGTCGTTTTGTTTTAAATTTTTACTATCTCCCCACATTCAGTTATATAGCCCTGACACAGGGCTGAAAACCACAGTTTATGAAGCTTTATGATGAACTGTTTGATGAACATTATTCATTAGTTAGCCAGCATCAAAATCTGTCATCGATTACTTTTCTTTGCATGGATATATGCTGGTGATTGCCAGTTCCGGAAGGGTTGAGATACCTTGTCATTATTTTAGCTTGATGATTTAAATAAAAAGTTATTATGTCTATCTATCTATCTATCTATCTATCTATCTATCTATCTATCTATCATCTATCATCTATCTGTCTTTTTCATCTATCTGTCATCTATCTGTCTATTATCTATCTATCTATCTATCTATCTGTCATCTATCTGTCTATTATCTATCTATCTATCTATCTATCTATCTATCTATCTAATAAAATTGTCCTCCGAATTGGAGACTATGGACAGATGCTATCTTCCCAAGCTTGGATATACCCTCTTACCTAGGATCACCACAAGCTTGACTGTGGACACTATGAAAAGAAAGGAGGGGCGGGGAGAGTCAGCCACTCCTCCCAACCAACCAGTCTTCCCTAGTTGTACGGGAGGTGGGCGACTAAGGATATATATATATATGGAGGAAGCCATAGGGAGGCTCTCTCATCATTTTGTATGACTACTGGGAAGTCATGGTCCATGCCTGGATAGAGACTTTCCAGTTTGGCCTTGGGAGGGGCACACCCACACTCCTGTGAGTAACCCCTCACCCATTGCTCTGTAAGCAAGTCCAATAAACTCAAAGTACAGTTCGGTAAAATTGTACCTCATTTTGTCATAGGAATCCAAGGGAGGAGGGGGTTGGATGTTGCACATGCCTCCCAGAAGGAGGTAACACTATCTATCTATCTGTGTGCATGTGCCTGACACATTGCTTGTAGAGGTCAGAGGACAATTTGGAAGGAGTCAGTTCTCTTCTTCCACCATGTGGGTTCCAGGGACCAAATTCAGGTCATCAGTCTTGGCAACGAGTGCCTTTACCAACTGAGCCATCTTGGCAGTCCTTATTTAATTTTAAAATAGAAATAAATAAAATAACCTTTCATGGAAACCTCCTGAGAACTCAGGTTTTCCTTTGGAATGGCAACATCTCCACATTGGGCTTTAGAAACTCCAAAGTATGTGAAGGAAACAAGTTGTGCAGGTTCACTGAGAATGGAAGAAACACTGAGAATGTTATTCATATAATGGAGTGTGATATAATTGTGACTACAAGTGAAAATACACTTACCTATAATAATGTCGATAAACCTTAGAGACCTGAAAGAGAATGAGAGACCACCATCTTGAGTCCAGCATTCAGCATGATGATAATCATGCTTCTGGGTAAAGCAAAATGTCAACACATGATGGAAGGCCCACGTGTTACGTTGCCTGGGGACTTGTAGCCATCTTGGTTTAAGTATACACTATGAAATTTATGCAAAGTGAAAATCTCCCAAAGATGGATGTCTTAGAACATACCTCCTCTCTTAAGTGATTCATGCTTGTGAGATATTGCCCAGGGATAACAGACGGGCACTTTCCAGGGCTCACCACCTCAGGTATTCCTTTCTTCCCAGGTACTCAGAAGGCTTACCTTTCTCCCCTACCTTGTCCTTGAGGGAGGTCACATGACCAGCTCTAGCCAATGGGCTGAGAACACGAGAAGTGTGTATCATTCCTGGCTAGACACCCTGAATTGTGGAGAAAATGATCTTAGGGGCACCTCTATTTTTGCCCAGTGTCATCTTAAGCTCAAGGCAGCCTGGGCTGTAGAACTGCTTGTGGAAAATCACCTTGAATGGCTGGCTGGAAGCACAGCGTTGCTGACATGGGAAGCAGTTGAGATGTTAGGGTTCTTTTCTTATTGTAGCCTGCCCTCACTCCATTAACCATTGCAGAAAAAAAAAGCTGTCCCCAAAGCAAGGAAGATAATGACAGGACCACACTTCCAGGTATTTCCTGCACTCCTGGGAGAAAGCCAGTGGGCTGGAGACCAGAGGAAACACACAGGTCGGTGCAAGAGAAAAGGGAAAACCCTGACGCTGAGGTATTTATTGATCATTATTAGGCTGTATAATTTACAGCTGATGCCACGGAGCAAAAGGTCAAATGCTTTAAATGAGTTTCAAGATTGAACAGCATTTGAGGCAGAATGTATGTGGTAAGTAATACCAGGTAAATATGAATTTCCTTCAATTATGCTGCACTTAAAGTTTTTTCATTATGAAATGTCCGATAAAAAACTCCTGAAAAGTCATCAGTTACATTAAAAAGCATTTGGAAAAAGCTAACCTATATAGTTCCACTACCCCACCGTCAAGTGTTTTGATTTTTTCAAAGCTCTTATCTCCATAAATACAGAGTTTTCATAGACGTGGTCACAGAAGCTTGTGGCTTGCTTTTTTGCACTTAACCTTTTATCATGAACATTTCCCGAGGAGCCACACTTGGTGCACAGAGCCGTGGTTGGGAAATCCCTTCTTTCCCAGGCAAGTGGGGACACCCTCTCCTCAAACCACAGTCATACCCTAAAAACCAAAGACTCTTTTGAACTGGGTGTTAAGCATTAACTGGTCCTGCTAAGGAGTCCTTCAGAGATGCGGGGCTGTCTGTCAACTACTGTTTTCTTGAGGTAAGGGGTAAGAGTACATTTAACACACACTGTGCTTACCAAGTAAGCCTTTCCTCATGATTGTTGAATGTCTGTGTCCTTGTTACTTTCTATTGCTGTGATAAAAAACTGACCAAAGCCAACTTGGGGAGGAGAGTTCATTTGGCTTACAGCACAGTCCGTTAGCAAGGGAAATCAAGACAGGAACTCAGGGCTTGAACCAAGAGGCCAGGAGCTGAAGCACAGACCATGGAGGAACGCTGCTTACTGGCTTGCTCCCCTAACCCATGCTCAGCCGGCTTTCTTATACAATACAGAACAACCTGCCCAGGGATGGCAAAGCCCACAGTGGGCTGGGCCCTCCCACATCACTCAACAGTCAAGAAAATGCCCCCACAGACATGGCCACAGGCCAATTCAATGGAAACAGCTCCTCAGCTGAGGCTCTCTCAACCCAGATGTGTCAAGTTGACAACTAAAGCTATCCAGTACAGCCTGTTACATGGTAGGTGTTTGCTGGGGGGAATCTGTATGACCTTCTTCTCCTCTTTTCGCCTCTTGCATGCTATCTCTTTCTTTTCTTTCAAGCTCACTTCCACCCCATAAGCAATATTGCATTAAAGCTCCAGGGGGCCTAAACTTTCAGCCTACTGGCAAAACTCATATATATTTGCAAGGATAGATCATTTTTTTTTCTGGCTATAAAGTGTTCATATTCATGGTGGAAAATTTAGAAGACACAGAGAAATAAAACTTATCTTTCTACATTGCTAATATTATAGTCTTTAGAAGAAATGGACACCTGTTAATAGTCTCATTGCCAAAGTTCAAGTGTTAAAACAAGGCTTTTCTATGCATTCAGTTTCTGCCTGGTGCCTGCACGTTCACAGCCCAGATGAATTTAACACTCGTGCCATTTGGCTCAGGCTTTTTATCCACGCGGTAGCTGAAATGAGAAGTCTTCCCAGCCATCATTAAGGGATGATTTAACATGTCGTCAAGTATATGAAAGGATCCTCTACTCAGAATAGCAAACAGCTGTTCACCGTCTCCAGCAAGCCTGGAGCCAGAGGAGAGGGATGAGGCACTGGGGCTCTGAGCAGCTTCTAGCCCTGCCCAGGGAGAACAGAGAGTTCCTGAGGGTCTGGGCAAAACCCTGCATCATTTAGCTGTGGCGAGGATATTTTGAGTTAAACCTACAAGAACGTTACTTCCCACTTTAATCTTTCCCTCCTCCCTTGTCTCTTTTTGGGACACGGTGTTAGAAATTTCCCATAAGAGGGCCAGAGACTGTCAATTTCCTTGTGGATTTAAAAAAGTCGTCTGTCTTCTCATTTCAAGAGATTAAGCATAGCTTGCCCAAAAGGAGTGTGGTGAATTTTGGGGATTCTCTCCACACAGGTCTGACTGCCATTTCTCTCCTTGCTTCTTTCCCAGCATCCAGTGCTCCTCTGTTTAGCTTCTGCTGGCCGTCATCTTGTGTGTCAGTCTCCTGGTCCTCCCTACCTCTCTGGGAGGAGGGTTGGCCTCTTACTCTGTTACTTGTGGGAGCAGAAAGAACCTCTGCTTGGAACAGTCTATATGTGTCTGTTTACCTAACTGCTCTCTTGCTGCAGCCTACGACTGACTAGTATGCATATCAAGCATGGTCTTGGACTTGGGGTGCTGTGTTGTGGGCAGCAGTCCTCAGACCCACACCGTCGGCCACATACTTGCTGCCCTCCCCTTCCAAACAAACTCCCACAGCACTGGCTCTGTACTCCTGTTCCATATCTGTGGCCTTGCAATCGCTCTGTGCCTCGTTTTAAAGCTCTTTGTTCTCGTCATCTCATGGGTCCTGTGCTCTCATTGGTCCTTCCTACAAATATTCCACAGCAGGAAGAAAGAGATCCTAAGCTCTCTTTAAGGAAAGCCAGCCTTGAATTGCCTCCCAACATGTCTGTGGTCTGATGGAGTGAGTTCACTGACTGAAGTGGACATGGGCCAGGTCAGGAAGAACAAGGTCCTTGCTAACCCAACCCAACTTTCTTCACGTTTTCCTTACGCAGTGACACCTTTTTCTGTGGCAATGTCATCCCGAGTCTCATTTTTCTTCATGTTTCTTGAGGGCAAAGATGATGTCTTTTTTACTTTTGAGCCACCAAGGAATCCAGAACACTCCATCAGTGACAAAGATATTTATTGAATATTATGGCTGTGAATGAGACATTGAATGACGTGTCTGGATTCTAAGCCAAGCTTTGTGATCATGTGCTGTTTTAGGGATGAACTTCAGGGTGCTCTTCCTCCTTCTGACTATTTGTTATGAAGATGTTCAAACTGACAGAAAAGCGTAAAGAATAGTTTTGCATGTCATGAACAGTTAACGAATACCCATCACTCAGAGTTAATAGCACTTGCCACACTTGATGCAGCTCTCAGAATTCAGGTTTTTTCTCTGCTACAATTGCAGAAGCAACACCCTCCTGTGATACAGCAGCATCATGTCCCACACATCACAGAAATGGTATATGAAGGAGGTAATCCTCAAGACATTCTGAGTTCAGTCATCATCAAGTCTCTCAACACTTACCGAGAGCTCTGTGGGTGCCAGGCCATGTGGAGGGTGTACACTGACAAGGATGGTCTAGATGTGATCCTTCATCCTTGTGTGTTTATTCTCCCACCCCAGTGTAGACTGGGAAGAGATAGATAAAAAGATGATTACAGTGTGATGCTCTGAAGCCAGGGTTCCACTTTCTAGACTGATAAACTGAGAACCTGAGCCGTCTGTGGTCTCATCTCTTGGGACTATAACTAGACCAAAGTTGGGCATTGAGGGCTGGGACCTGGGCCCAGAATTTCAGTTTTTCTATTACTTGGCTATGTGACCCTTCACAAATCACTGCCAGCTCTGTCTCTCAGTTTCCTCGGCTGGAAATGAAGGAGTTGGCTTGGAATATTTTAAAGACCCTCCCCGCTTTAAGTCTGAGTTTCTGAAACTTTCTACAGCAAAAATTTAACCCATCTCCATGTCATCTCTGAGAGTTCGCCTGTAACCCCTACTCTGAGCTGAGTCCTGTAGCAATCCCCAGCTCAGCCTGGATTCTCCGCACTCACATGCCATGCCAGGGAGAATTCTCCAGTCAGGCGTTCTTCTGCGGCTGTCCCGAGTCCCTGTTGCTGCAGTTTCCGTTCATTTCCTCTGACCTGTTCTGTGGGGGAAGCTTATGATTACTGATAATTCTAGTTAATCCTTTAACTAGGAAAAGGAAACTAGCCATCTAATAGGCAGAATGAGGGAATGACTTGGCACGCCATCTGCAAAATATAAACCTAAAATATTCCAGAGTGTTCTCTGGGAGGCCGCAGCCATTAACGCCCAGAGAGCTGGCTACTGCATGGCCTGTCTCCTGGTGGTGGGCAGACTCCGGGCCCAGCTGGGAATGGGCACTTTCTCTCTCTGCGTGCTTGTGGTACACTCGTTTTACTTGCTAAGGCAGAACATCTCCAGTCCCGTAAAAAGTTTTCTGACATTTCCCCGAGCAGCTGGCCTCCCCCATTTCAGAAGATGTCATGGTTTATTAATTCTTTGCAGAAGCAATAAGAACTGGGTATTGGTTTAATTTGGGGCCAATTTACTGTTATGGTAGAAAAATTGGCTCTGTCTCCTTTTATTCAACACAAAGGTCTATAGTTTCTGCTTTAACCCCTCCTGTGCTGGGCTCCTCACCCACTTCTATCTGGATAACTTTGGGCCATCGATTTAGCACCTCTGTGCCTCAGTTTCCCCAACATAAAACTGAGATAATTATAGCACCTATTTCTCAGGAGTTTTCTGAGTGAATATGAAGTTACTGAGTTATTTTTAGGGTCTTTCTCTACCAAATGCTTCACATGGTCACCTTTCTTTTAAAAATCTGGAAATTTCATTATGTAAATGTCCAGATGTTCTGGCTTCTCATGGCTAACTGGTAGCCATGGCAACTCAAAATCCATGCTCTCATGCAGAACAACTATCTGGAGTTGAGTAGAGGGATGGCTGTACCTTCCCAGGTCTCTGGGCTCTTCTGTTCTACAAGGGGGTGGGTCTTTCTGCCTAGCTTTGTGGCTGGGAGTCTGACATCTGAGTTCTCCTGTTCTATGGATGGATTGTGCATACAGCCACATCACTAAATTCTCTTAAAAGCTACTTCGGGGTTGGAGATATGGCTCAGTGGGTGTATTAGTTACTTTTCTGTTGCTATGACAAAGCACTGTGACCAAGGGAACTTATAGGAAGAGGAATTTATTTGAGCTATTGGTCCCAGATTCCAGAGGGATCAGAGTCTGTCATGGTGGGGAGGCATGGTGAGGTGGTTGGAGCAGGAGCAGAAGCTACAAGGAACATCCACATCTTCAAGCAAGCACAGGAAACAGGGAGTGGCCGGAAATTGACCAGGCTTAAGAACTTTCTAAGCCCACCCCCAGTGACGTGCTTCCTCCAGCAAGGGCACACCTTCTAAGACTTCCCAAAACTGGGTACAAAATGTCCAAATACTTGGAGCCTGGGGGCTGGGGGAGTATTCTCATTCAAACCATCAGAGTGGATAAGTGCTATTACAATGCAAGTAAAGATCTGAATGCATGTGAAAATCTGGATATGGTTGTACGAAAGCCTGTAACCCCAGTGATTTGGGGAGTAGAGAGGAGAGAGTCTAGCTAGCTTCTAGCCTAGCTCTGCATTCAGTGAGGGATCCTGTCTTAAGGGAATAAGGCAGAGAATGCTACAGTAAGGCACCCAGCATCCTCTTCTGGCCTCTATGTGTTCACACATGTGAGCATAACACTCATACAAAAAGAAAAAAATGCTTAAGCTGAGATTGTTGAAGCCTAAGTCATCCCAGATACTTAGAATACTTAGAAGACTAAGGCAGGACGATTATGGGCTCAAAGCTAGCTTGGAACTTCCATCTTAAGTCCCATAGTGTCCCTGTAGTTCTGTCTGTCCCACTGGCAGCGGAGAGTGGTGCTCTTTGAGAAGGAAGACCCAAGCCAAACAAGTGGACCTTCTCTGGGGGCAGATTGATCTTTGAGGACTGAAGATGAGATTGTCATTTGGAGACAAAGGCAGTCCTGTCACATCCCTAGATGTGTTCTTACTGTATTCTTACTACATATTCGTACTATATTAAATACATATCCTTATATTTACAGACAACTGCACCTCTTACCACTCATTGAAGAAGCTCTTTTTGCAACAGACAGAGACTATTACAAAGTCCCACAACTGGTCAAACACAGAGAATAAATGTCTGTGAAGTGTCCGGCTCCAAGGGACACATCTACAATGCAACCTGTATGCCCAAGACTCAGGGAATCTAGTGGAGAACGGTGGTAGGCCGGCAGGGGGAGGGGGCGTTGAGAAAGAATGTTAATGCATCACTCAGCTCTCAATAGCGAAGCCTCCTCATGCAGCAGTAGATGATTAATCCAAAACTCCTTAACTGGTTAAAGTGCAGAGAATAAGAGACTGCCAGAGTGCTTATCCCAGACTAGGACAGCTGCATCAAAGCTCTGCCAAGGAAGGCTCAGGGACCACTGTGGAAGAGGGGGTGGAAAGATTGTAAGAGCCAGAGATGGTGGATGAAGCAGAGCTTTCCAGGCAGCTGGGAAGTTATCCATGTGAACTTATAGCAATGTCGACAGCATACACAAGTTCCACGCAAGCTCAAGCCAGACAAAATTCCAGCATAGAAGTGAGTAAGTAGGTAAGAAACCCCAGCCTTATCTGAGGAGCTATTGGAAACTGATAACTATGGAAGAGGGAGAGTCAGTTTTCCTCAAGGCTGTGATGCTTGATAGGTTAACTAGGCTCCAGTGAATGAATGCACACCAAAGGATATTTTTGCAAACTTGACTTGATAGGTCTCAATATATATGACAGAATACATGAAATCCTGTCGGGGGGCACAGATAAGAATGATGCAGATAGGGGAGAGGGTCGAAACAGGATCAAACTATATTGTAAGAAATTTGCAAAAGTTCAATAAAAATCAAACAAACCCAACTCCCCAAAGCATAGTAAACCGGTAGCATCATTTTCAGCTTATTGCTTTATTAGTATCTTTGAATGCCAACTGGGTGGGTGATTTATGGACACCTCCTTACTGTTAACGAGGCAGGTATTTGTCACTGTTTTGCAGTTGAGATCAGTGAGGCTCAGAGAGGTTGAGCAACTTGTATAGGATATGTAACTCTGGAATAGTGATGGCAGGATATTTCACCCTTCAGCTGGGGCCTGGACTGGGTGAATTTGTAAGAAGGAAATTGAAGCCCAGCTTGGTTCAGGTTGCAAAGCTAGTTATGACTACTAGATTTGCTACATACTCCCAGGAATGAAGATACGTAATAAGACGCCATACAGGAACGCAGCAGGTCTCACCCCAGTGTGACTTGATGGTATAGAATCACTTCCATTGTGCCTTGATTTCTCCATCTTTAACAGGGGATGAGGAAGCATAATTCTAGGGAATTTCTAGTTGACTTTTCTTAGTTCTAATGTCCTGATGACCTTGAGCAGGTGTTGGTATCCTCTGGAGGATTTGCTAAAATGCAGATTGCAGGGCCCTACTTTGAGTTCCTGATCAGACTGGGTTGAGCTGGGTGAGAATGTGCATGTGACAAGTCCCTAGGTGATTCTGGACTGGAGAGCTAAGCCGTAGGGACTGGTCCATTTGAGATATTCTGACTCTTGGGAAGAAGATGAAACAGTGCTCAGGTTAGGAAATGGGGAGGTCAGAAGAGCCCAACGCTGAGATTTTGGCCTACAGTGGCTTTGTATCCATGAACACGAAGCAGAGAAAGTCATGCATACGCTCCTGGGAAGACCACTCTGTCCCGTGGGTAAGGCCACCACTAATTATTTTTTTTAACATCTTCCAAACTGGGTCACATGTGAATATGAAAGGAGGTGGTGCTTGTCATCATGTGGTGACCAAAGGTGTAGGCAGAGGTTGTCCACAGCAAACTGTGCCTTGAAAAGCCAATAGGTGACTGGGATTTCTGGAAAATGGCTTTGGGGCGGGGGGCGGCGGGGTTCACATGGAACCTTTAGCCTTTCTCACAGTGTTTTATGTGTGTGTGTATGTGCATGTTTATATGTAGGTAGTTGCATTGTGCACATGTATGCACATGCATGTAGTGGCCAGAGGACAACCTCAGGTGTGGTTGTTGTTGTTTTATTATTTTATTAAAATATTTTATTGATTATTCTTATTTTATGTGTATGAGTATATCGCCTGCACACATCATGCAAAGCCCACAGAGGTCAGAAGAAGGCACTGGATTCCCTGGAACTGGAGTTATAGATGGTTGTTAGCTGCCATGTGGGTGCTGGGAATTGAACCTAGGTCTTCCGCAAGAGTAGCTAGTGCTCTTGACCACTGAGCCATCTCTCTAGTTTTGTTTTTAAATTTTCTTCAGTCTTGAGAATTTCATACAAGTATATAATATGATCATATCTCATATTGCCTCATTTCCCCCTTCCAAAGTGCCCCATATCATCTACCTAGTTTCTTTCTTTCTTTCTTCCTTCCTTCCTTCCTTCCTTCCTTCCTTCCTTCCTTCCTTCCTTCCTTCCTTCCTTTCTTTCTTTCTTTCTTTCTTTCTTTCTTTCTTTCTTTCTTTCTTTCTCTTTCTTTCCTTATTTGATAGTCCATTAAATTAGTGCTACCCATGGGCCACCTTGGTTCTTTGATACAAGGTCTCTCACGGGCCTGGAACTTGCCAAGCGGGCTAAGATGGCTAGCAAGAGTCTGAGGGATCTGCCTATCTCCACGTCTCCAGTGCTGAGGGTTCAAGTGTGAGCCATCATACATTGCTTTTTAAAAAAAGGTATATTTTATTATGTGTTGAATGTATTACCTGCATGTACGTAAGTGCACCTGTGTCATGCAGTACCTGCAGAGATCAGAAGAAGGTGTTGGATCCTCTAGAACTGGAGTTATGGGTGGTTTTTAGCTTCCATGTGGGTGTTGGGAATCAAACCTAGGTCTTCTGAAAGAGCAGTCGGTGCTCTTAATTGCCTTGAACAAAACAAAACAAAACAAAACAACACAACACCCAGGGTTTTACTCTATGGCCCCAACTGGCCTGGAACTCTTTCTATGTAGACCAGGCTGGCTTAAAACTCATAGAGATCCTCCTGCCTGTACCTCCTGAATGCTGGGATTAAAAGCATATGCCATCATACCTGGTTCCTAGGTTATTTTTTTAAACATGAGATTTGGGGGTGGAACTCAGGGCTTTACGCTTACAAGGCAAGCACTTTACTGACTGAACTATCTCTCCAGCCTTCTCACAAATGTTTTGATGTGGTCAAGTGGCTTCCACTGGGATAGAGGGAAGGGTCATTCTGGCTCCCTCACAGATTTTCAGGGAGTCTCTGACATAGGCAAAGTAGGAGTCAGTAGAGCCATGAACCATACCATCTCAGAAATGGCAGTCAGCCCGTGGAGGCCAGCAAGGGCATCTGTTCCATACCCTGTTGAGCAGAGCAGCCTCAACAGCAGAGTTCTGTCCTAGTCATCCAGCAGTCAAGGCTGGAATGCTGTGGAGGTCCATGCAGAGTGATGTGGGGATCTCCCTCAATGTGGGGACAAAAGGAGACTCAGGATGTATTTTGCATCACCCAGGCCAGGAGAGGGAGATGGTCTTCCAGGAAAGGAGCTTGCTTCTGTGATTTTTTTGAACTTGAGTGGAGCCGTGCATTCAAAGGGGACACTCTGAGAGCTGTTAGAACACGCAGTACCAATCAGAACTGCCCTATCTCATTTAGATATAGAAAACAGAGATGGAAGTCTGGTGAGACCTTGGGTTTCTCTCCACACTTCAGGAAGGACCCTCTCATTTGGGCTCCTCTCTTCTTCTGCTTAGATTCATATTGTCTTTAAAATGGAGGCTTTTTTTGGTTTAACCTTAGATGGCTTTTTACGGGGTCTTACCTGCTTCCTTCATTCTGCACAGTGGGTTGCAGAGAGTGAGGAAGCCCACCTGCCCTTCCCTCACCCTCTGGAAAGGCTGATTATGCTGAACCTGGCTGGAGCCCATGCCAGGACAGCCAGTCACTACTGAGGTCACTGGTACAGATAGGCTGGGTGGGATGACTGGAGAAGCCTCAGACCTAGTTGGTATGTAACAGTGGGATGGGGAAATCTGGGACCACATCTGGGCCACAGGAGGCTTCAAATCACAGGACTGCACAAGCTGGAGGAACCCTAGGAATCCCTTTCTGGGCAGATGAGGAAGCTGAGGCCCAGAGAGGGGAAGGTCTTTTTTTCTAAAATCACTGGGAACCAGGTTTGCCGCTCTTCTCCCTGACTCCTTGTCAGGCTTCTTTCTAGCACATTTCCTTGGCCAGGCAGGACTTGGTTCTCCCACATTCTAGAAGTGGAAGGTGTAGGCATGCATAGCACTATGTGAAGCTGTGTGGTATTGGTTAAGGAAGGTGTGCTGGTTTCAATGTGAATGTTCCCCATAGGCTCCAAGTATTTGGACATTTTGTCCCCAGTTGGAGGTGCTGTTCTGGGAGGTCTAAGAAGAGGTGGCTTTGCTGGGGGAAGCACATCACTGGGGGCAGCTTAGAGAGTTCTTAAGCCCTGCTGGATTTCCAGTTGCTCTTTGCTTCCTGTACCTGCTTGAAGACGGGAGCGCTTTTTCTGCTCCAGCCACCCCTGCCACCACGCCTCCCCACCACGAGGCACGCTAATCCCGCTGGAACCATAAGCTCAAATAAACTCTTCTTTCTATGTTTCCCTGGCCATGGTGTCTTTCCACAGCAACAGAGAAGTAACTAACGCAGAGGGTGATTTATTCGTCTTTGTGTCACTGGCACTTGGCACAGTGCCTATTGTGTGTCAGACCCCATTTCATTGTTCCTTGAACCATGTGACAGCAGGCCAAGAGGATTTGTCTTACAAATTTCATATTTGATTTTATCCTATAATACATACACCTGAGTAACTTTAGCAAGGGAGGAAAGAGAAGTGTTATGTACCCTGATTTTGACTCTTCTTGTAGAAGTGTTCTATTTGATTCACATATTATACAAGTAATACAAGAAAAAATACAGACAAGAGGAACACCCTTTCCCCAAGCTTCTAATGATATTATAGAACCCTGAGTGTAAGGACAGAAGACTTAGAGGCTGGAAAGTTGGGATAGTCAGCTTGCTTTCTGTAGCATCACAGCTTACCTCTATTTCCTGTCCTCTCATTGTCTTTGAAGGGAGAAGTCCCATGAACCAACTTGGCTTCAGCTTTCCAAGTTGTTTCCTCAGCAAGTTCAGCTCAGGTAAGACAGCATGCGAATTCTAGACCCACTTCTGGTCTCCGTGGGTATTGCATGCACATGATGCACTTACGTACATGCAGGCAAACACCCATACACATAAAAATCAATCAATCAAAAAATAAAGCAAAAAAAAATCAAAAGAAATATCTCGTAAGGTTTTAAGTAAGTTTAGGATTTTGTGTTGGGCTGTGTTCATAGTGTGGCAGCATGTGGTCTGTGAACTGTAGCTTGGAATGGTACTGACATGTGGTTCACTTCATGCCCAGCCTTTCATGTGATCTACTGAGCCCACAGGAAAGTCATTACCACAGGGAATCTAGGGATTTTAGAGATGAAGTGAGTGGAGAAGGTGCCCAACTCATTCTTGACACGTAAACTTACAAAGGCAGTGGAGTCTCAGAGTCAGCACAACCACCAGAAAGTGCCATTAACCCGTCGACCTGGAAAAAATAGTGGGGTGTCCCTGAAGCCTTCAGAGCTACATCTCTCTAGGAGCTGGCTGCCCTAGTTGACTCAAGGTGATGAGAAACTGGTAGAGGTGGGTTCTATGATTGAACTTCTTCTTTTCCTTTTACTATGTGGAGCAACAGCCCTGGCCTTTCCGAGTGGTGGGATGTTGTGTGACCTAGCCTTCATGAGATCACTGTGGATGATACCACGAGGAAAGATTTCCTTCCCATGTGAACAAAACTTTGCCACAGCTCCTGGGTTCTGGGACCAACTCTTTCCCTTTCTTGGCCTTTCTGTATGCAGTTTGTATTTCATCTGGTCTTAGTATCCCTGGCTCCTCAGCAGCCTCCCTTGTGGTACTCCAATTGCTAACGTTTGCTTCTGTGGAAAATGATAGATGACAAGTTGCTCCCTAAGACACCCAGCATCAGATAAGCCAGGAGGGGGAGCTGGTTCTTCTGGAAGAGAAATGGACTCGGCTGTGGAAATTAAATATTCCTCAGGAGAGAGGGAAACTCTAGCTTTCAGCCTAGGGTTTCTGAGGAAGCTCACCAGAGAAACTGGCGAACCCCTGGGGTGTGGGCTGGGAAGGCTGGCAGCTGCTCCTGACATCTGCAACTGTCATCTGTGGCCAAGGTCTGGGTTCATGGTCCCCGAAACACAGCCAAAGATCAAAGACCTTCCTCATCTCTTCCCAAGGGTCAAGGAGCCTGTCCTTCCTTTCACAGAGCCTTGCTTTTCAACCTGGTGTTCAGACATTGACCTGCAAGTTGGAGTGGGAGAGGTAGCCTTGTCATAGCCATTCCCCTTGCCAACCCACAAGAGGGCTGAGGTGCACAGTTGTGTGAGCGCCACGCTAAGCAGGGTTCAGAGCGCCTGGTGTTCTCTTCCCTGTTCACCCTAGGCATGAGCATGCTGAGTTTACAGCTCCCTAAAATTTATGAGGAAAGCCAAGTACCCGGAGATCTCTTAATTAAGTAGCCTTCCCTGAGGAGAAAGGAAATGGGCTTCCATATTCTGAGCAATGACAGCAGATTGCACGATTTACTACTTGAGGCTCACGTTTCTCTGCAGATCACCTCCCCTCTGGTCTAAACATCTATCACTTTGAAGGTGGTTCAAGTGCCACCTTCCCCTCCCCACTTTCCTTCCTGTTGCCTCCTGGGCTGCCACCATTTCCTCTGATCTGCCTCCTTGCCCTCCAGGTTCAAGGTCAGACACCCTTTTATCACCCAGCCCATGAGAGAGGAGCAGTCTACCGTGCCCGGGAGGGAGCAGGCACTAAGGGACTGCTCCACTTCTGGAGGAATGTGGGGGCTGGTGCCCGGTCCTTTCTCGTAGTGCACAGTGGCTGCCAATGACTGCCATGAAGATATATGGGTTTAATCAGACCCCTGACAGGTATAGACCCTAACAAGGAGGACAGTCTGTTCTCCCAAACTGTTGAGAATCTAAGCTCAATGTTTACTTTGGAACTGAATGAATAACATTGTTCTGGGAAAGAAAATTTTAAAAAGCAGGCTTGTAATTTGCAGTAGAAAGAACAGCTCTGGAGGGCTTGCCACCCCCACCCTGGGCCCAGGCCCCCTTCCTGTAAACCCTTGCTCTGTCTTTTTGCTGTTTTAAACTTCTAAGCACACCACAACCAACCAGCTCATCTCCTTAGCCTTGCCAGTAAAGGACTTAACATTGCCAGACTCCATTCAGCTGCCAAGAGAACGCATTGCTTCAAGGCAAAAGATTTTTTTTTTCTTCTTCTTCTTTAAAAATCAAAACCAAATGCCACTGAAATTTCACATACAGTAAGACCTCTTCAAAATGCAGAGTGAAGGGTGATTATCTGGGGAAACTTGAGCAGTGGAGGGTGACAGAAGTTCACCGCTCCATCTCCACCATGTCAGGACAGTGATTTCCTAGCAAAAACAAGGGGGACAAGACCACCAAGCCCACAAAAGCCAGATCTAGGAAAATAGACCCCAACCTCACCAGTCGGCCTTTCCTGGGGACGAGGAATGTCTTTGCTAAGGATGGCCAATTTATCCTCAAATTCTTGGAGTGTGAGAAATGGATAATTCATTTGTACTCTGGACCCTCTCTGAAGGGAGGCCAGCCTCAGGCCTGGGTTAATGGGAGGCTGTGAAGATCAGGCCTGGTGGGTACAGTGGCTCGCCAGGGAGTGCCTCAGCTGGGCCTGCTTCTTTCAGACAGGAGATTAAAGTCTGAGAAAAACTCTTTAATAGCAGAATAGCGTCAACCCTGAGGACTCCAGAAGCTCCTTATTCACCTTGCTCTGAGGAATTGTCCTGAGCTGGGGATGGGGTCTTGTGAGGAGCCCCCAGGGCTGGCCATAAGCCGAGCAGGGCCCTCGGTCGCCTTTCCTACCCTCTTTAAACCAGGACTGCTGGCTGCCCGCTGACCTACCTCGGATGCCTCAGATTAGCTAATTGAAGGGGAGAAGGCCACTTTGAACATTTAGAGGCCTGGTCAGGGGCCAAGTCTCATTACATAGCTTCAAAGTTGGAAACTCCATAAAAAGTTCACTGGGGGAGCTGATTGTTCCAGATTGTTCCAACGGAACTGAGCCCACCCTGGCACCCCGGGAATCCCATTTTCATGTGTGGCGAGAAAATGTGTGTGGTACTGGGCCAGAGCGGGAGGGAGCAGGAGCTGAGACCCTGTTTATGTTTTCTCTTTTCCACCACTTAAAAGTTCCAACAGTGCCACTACCACACCTCCCGAAATTTGGAAACTGCAGAAGAGAAAAAGAAAATATTCCAGAAGCCCATACTCTCATGTAATAGTAATATTCCTTGGTAGGCATTTTTCTTAAGTATGCTTTTATATACTACTAATCGACACATACATACAAAATGGCCTTTTTTTTGTCTTTAAAAAGTAAGCATTAAATCATAGGCATCTGGTATTTCTTCATGACTATGATAGTCTGTTTTGGAATGTGAACTAATTGTGGAATGTATAGATTGTTATTTTACCTTTTTATAAATAGTGGAAACACACTCATATTTCTAAATGATTGGTTCTTGATTTTTCTTTTATTTTCTGACTGTAAAAGTAACACATTTTTATTTTTGAAAAAAGTGTGGAAAATCAGGGAGGTATAAAGAAGTTAATAAAAATCACCTGTAACTGTTCCACCAAGAGAGAATCACTGTTAACCTTCGGGTGTATTTCCTTCATATATATATATTAGAAACACGATCACACTGCACAGAAGTTTTGTAGGTCCCTAGGGCTTGGAGAATAAAATCAGCAGAGGAAATATTATTTCCAGGAGACATTCATTGTGTGATCCGTGTGCATTTAAAACTGCATGGAGTTTTCACTAAGAACCTGCGACTGGGGACAGCTCAGTTGCCTGTCCAAAGGGTCATGAGGGCGAGAAAGGATGGACAGCGGGGTGGCTGTGGCCAGCTCTGCTTCCTTCTAGGGACAGGCTCCTGGTCAAAGGCAAGCCCATGATGGGTGTGAGCAAACACACCTTCCTCATTCTGACAGGCGCTGTGGGGCCCCTGATTTATGGCCACACTTCACGGGACACTAGTAAATGTCCCATAGTATATTTTGTAAGAGTAATGAAGTCTCGGTAACCTCAGCTCTCCCCCAACCCCTGCTCATAAATTTCCTTCTGCGAGAGGGGGAGCTTCCATGGCTGCAGATTAGCAGAGGGGGCCTCCAGGCTCCTGCACTCCCCACCGGCGGGCTGCTCTGCTCCCACTCCAGGTTTCCTGAGAAGGAAGCAGGGGGCTTTGCCGCACACCCTCCAGCCCCAGGAATGGCTCAGGCCAATTGAGCTTCGTGCTGAGCTTCCAGGGCAGGTGGAGGATGAAAAGCTGCAGAAGGCAGGAGAAACCCCAGACCAGATGTCCACCCCTCTCTGCAACCCTGTTATGGGTCATGGGGCAGGGATCGCAGTGCAGGGCTGGCCCTTTCTGTTGACCATGAGCTGAGGGCAGATGGAGGCGTGACAGAGATGGGCTAATTGAGGTGAGGTTGTGCTGGGTCCCCTGCAGGATCTAGAGGGGGTGGGTGGGAGGGGCTGATGGCCTTTATATCTCCTCACCCATCTCTGACCAGCACACACTTCCACAGGCTAGGGTCAGGAAATATATATCACTCCACAGGAAAGCAACTGTCCTTGACCTCCCCTTTTCTTTTATCTGTCTAGTTTGGAGCTAAATGTGTCCTCAGTCATTATTTGAACATGACTCTTTTTTTACCGGGCACCCACTACCTACTTTCTCCCAGCCAGAGATGTAAATGTGAGGCAGGACCCCTCTGCCTCAAGGATATTCTGTTCTGTGCTATCCAACTGACCCATGGACCAGTTAAGACCTCTTTGAGTGCTTACTGTGAGCCAGGTATGGTTCTAAGTGCTTTACTATGCTAATTCATTTATTCTTCACAACCTCCTAAAAGGAAATATTTTCGTTATTTCCATCTTGGTGTCACTCAGGTATTGTGAGGCTAAATGACTCACCCAAGGTTTCTTTGATTCCCAAACTGATCTCTCTGAAACTCCTCTGAGGAGGCTGGCAAGATGGTTCAGTGTAAAGGCACTTGCTGCTAAGCCTGAGTTCAATCTTGAGTCCAGTCCCAAGAATCCAGATGGTAGAAAGGAAGAGTCGATTGCAGCAGGTTATCCTCTGACCACCATGTGTGTGCTGTGGCAGGACTGTCACCCACACCCCATAAAATAAATAAATGTAAGAAATAGGGTCTGGAGAGATGGCTCAACACTTAAGAGCACTGACTGGTCTTGCAGAGGGCCGGGGTTTGATTCTCAGCCCCGACATGGTGGCTAACTGGAGCCCTTAGCTCTAATTCCAGGGTATCTGGCACCCCCTTCTGGTTTCTGTGAGTATTGCACACATATGACGTGCTTACATACATGCAGGCAAAATAGAGATACACACACACAATTTTTTTTTTTTTTAAAGATCCTCTAAGTCATAGGAAGCCAAATGAGAAGGTTAGCTAGACTGGATCTCAAACAAACCAGTGAGTCTGAAAACTAGGAAACCGAGGCTCAGAAAGGGTTGGTATCTTATTCAAGGCTATAGAGCAAAGAGACTGGCTAGGACTACAGCTGCTCTCTTTAGCCATCTGGACCCAGCTCACACATATTCCGTGGGGCGAGAGTGTTTTCCTGAAGTCTGTGAACTTTCTGTTTGCAATAAGCAAAGATCAAGAAGGACCTTTAACGAGGAAGGGTGTTTTCAGGAAAGAAACAATGAACTCGAAATCAACCAGCTGGGGAAACCACTAAGTTGAATACGATTCCCCAAGTTAAAAATCCATGTTTAAGTATCCAGAAACGTCCCATGAATGTTCATTGGACAAAGAATCAGAAAATGCTAAAGATACGGCCCTTGATGCTACGTGAGGGTGAACGTGGAGTGAGGGTTGGTAGCCTGTTCCCATTGCTTAGCACGGAACTATTGTTCTGGAGCTTTGGCTTCCACCCGGACCTGCAGCTGAGGGGTGTAGCTCCTTGAAGATTGGACCGCTTGTGTGAGTGCTGGGAATCTGGTCCTCTGTACATATTGAGGGTTTTTGGATTGATTACAGCCGGAGCAGCACAGGGTCTTCACTCTAGGATTCCCCAGTCTTACAGATGGTACGGCAGGTGCCTATCTCGGACCTTGTGAAGCAAACCTCATACATACCACTGGGACTTGCAAATAAGACGCCTGACCTCATTCTACAGTGGTTGCTTTCCAAGTGGGTTTGCGTGGGACACCGGAGCCTTCAGCTGCGCTTCTTCCTGGAATTTCCCTGTGCCCTTGGAAGACAGACCCAGCTCATTAAAGCTGGTTCCCTGGCATGGCAGGGCTCCCAGCTAGGAGTCAGGGATCTTGATGTTACCAACTGGTAGTGGCTGTTACATCTCTGTTTAGGAGCAACATAAGGGCAACGAGATGTCTTACAACCCCCAGGGAGTGATGGTAGGGCTAGCCTGCTGTAGGCATTGTGGAAGCTGGGCTCACAGGCTCTTCCAGTAGTACATGTAGGTACAGCTATTTTTTAAAATTCTAATTTATTATTTTTATTTTATGTGTATGAATGTATTGCCTGCGTGCATGTAAGTGCACCTGTGACTCACACAATGCTCATGGAGGTCAGAAAAGGGTGCTGGATTCCCCTGGAACCGGAGTTATGAATAGTTGACAACACGTGGGTGCTGGGAATCGAACCCTGATGTTCTCCAAGAGCAGCCAGTCATCTTAACCGCTGAGCCGTCTTTCCAGCCCTGGTTATAGCTATTTTGCAATGAAGACAGTGAGTGGTTCTGAGACTTCCAGGGTTTGGTGGTGGACATGAGTTGACTGACAGGTAGGAAAGTAATGTGAGGTATAAATCATCATCATGAAGTGTCTGAGGGACTGTGTGTGAACTCAGGCCTGACATAGTGCTGCAGATCGGCGTGCTCTGCCACATGGGCCCCCTCCCTGTCCCTCTTCCTCTCTAAAAGTGGCGAAGCAGAGAGGCTATTACACTGTGGTCATCAGCACACTGAATGACGAGGATTTGAGACCTCACTTAAAATCTCGCTCTGCCATTGGCTGCATGACAGAGGACAACTCCTCCCATCTGGGCCACCTTCTTTCTCCTAAGAATGAAGCCTCTAGCAAGTTCACTTCTGGGAGCAATGGGAGGAGGTCCTGGCCAGGATCATTGGCTGCAGACCCCATTCCTTGCTCACTGTAGCCTGTGGTGAATAGTTGCTAAATCAGTTTAGACCCCTGCTCCCTGCTCCCCTGAGATATTGTGAGGCTCAAATACAACCAGCAGAATGACAATGATTACTTGATGTGGTTGGAAGACCCTCTGTCTCTTTTGAAATTGAACAAGCGATGGGAAGTGACCCCTGTTTACCTCCTCTGTGTTCTGCATGCGCGCTCTTGGGACTGGGGAGCGTGCCCTGGACAGGAGCAGGCTGATTTGTGGCATTTCTCCTTTTTTTCCTCAGTGCTTTTTGAAATTTCAAAATGAATGAAATAGTGACTTCAAAAAAAAAATCGATGGTAATTTTAGACCATGCTTTCCCCAAGCCTCTCATAAACCCTGGAGAGTCTGACCCACACAAGGCAGGCACCGAGAAAGGCCATTTTTCACTCCAGGCCAGCATGGAAATTGAGTTTGTCAGGCATTGCCTGGGCTTAGGTGAGAATGAGCAGCTTTTTTCCCTGCGGGGTTTCTGGGTTGCAGTGGGGACCTGCCCCAGCAGCACCACTTGACTGTGATGGACAGTCTCTATAGTAGAGTAACATGCTACACAGCATTCATTTCTTTTTATAAAATAGCATTTATTCATTTTAATAAAGATTGAAGTTATTTTTATTTTATGTGTGTGCTTTGCCTGCGTGTACACCACACCCATGGAAGCCAGAAAAAGGCATTGGGTCCTTGGAACTGGAGTTACAGGTGGATGGTGGTAAGCTGTGGTGTGGGTGCTGGGAACCAAACCTAGGTCTTCTGCAAGAGCAGCCAGTGCTCTTAACTGCTGAGCCATCTCTCCAGGCCCAACATTTATTTCATGATATCAACATAATTATTTGTGATTGTTTTTTTTACCTAGAACATACTGCCTTTTGGTTTTGACTTTGACTTTTCAGCAGGAATAAGTCACATGTGAGGTAGAAGGTATCTTATCATTTATTCTGTTCCTAACTTGGGCCTCATCTGCATCCTCTTTTCTCCAGTTTACCTAATTTGGACATTTCCTGTGTGTCCCTGACACAAGAGGAAGCTTGAAAAAATCGCCTGCCCTGAAGGAACTTAGACTTGCTTAGAGGAAGCCCGGGAAAATCTGTGGTGGCAGAATGGTCAGGTGGTGGTATATGATGGGGCCTTCGGTCCGAGGGAGCTGTTTTTCAATTTTCTCATCCACTCACCAAGGCCAGAACAAATCTGGTGAACACGAACATTCCATCTAACCTCTTGAATATCAGTTGACCTAAAAGAAAGATTGAGTTCTATGGTAACTGACAACTTACAGAAGAAAGGATTTAGTTTAGCTTACAGTTCCACAGGGATAGCATCCATCAAGGCAGGGGAGGCACGGCAGCAGGAGCCGGAAGCTGGTGGGTCACATTTTTCGTCCACATACAGGAAGCAGAAAGAGAGAACAGAAAGTGGAGTGAGACTGTAAACCCTCAAAGTCCACCCCCAGTAATAACCCTTCCTCCAGCAAGTTTCCATCTCCTGAAGGTTCCGTCACCTCCCCAAACAGCACCATTAGCTGGGAGCCAAGTGTTCAAATACACAATCCTATGGAGGACATTTTGCATTCCAACCACAACAGATTCAAACCCGAGCTGGGGGCTCAGGGGGACTCATGGGCTTGTCTCTCTGTTGCCAGCCAAGCACCATTCTGGTCCTGTTGGTTTCTCCTTGTGGAACTGGCTGCTGTGCTTTTTGGGCTCCCACGGCTGTCCTTCTGTCTTTAGAGGAGCAATGTAAGTAGAAGAGCTGAGCTGGCCTTTCTCGGTATTGTTGATGGTCTGTAAGGAGAATGGTGAGCTAGAAGGTGGGCTGTAAGGTTGACTTACAGGTGAAGCTCTCTCATCAGCTTGTCGTGGACTCCCTGTCCCTGGTTGAATACAGTGGGGCCCAGAACCACTCTGATTGAAAGTTCCATTGGTGCTGCAGAGGACAGTGAAGACCTTCATTGAGCAATTGACGGAGAGTCCAGTGGGGCTTGTGGTTCTCAGTGGCTGTGGACACCTGACCCCCAGAGCCCTCTTCTCTCCAATAGGCAGGACTTTCTGTCTCCTCTATCATGGACGTGGCTCAGTCCTCAGCACATTGTTTGACAGAGCTTCTGAGAGATGTGTTTTATACATGAGTTTTGAGTAATGGTTTTGTATGCGGTGTACTCAATTCAAACTTGAGAGTTGCTTGATTAACAAAGCCAGGCAAATCGTAGCAAGCCCATTTCCTCCCCTTCTAGAAGATGCCCTGCCTAGATGGCAGAGGCCGGGATATGCGTTTCTCAAGGTTGATGGAGTAAGCTGAGCTGGACTGTCATGGCCTTCCCAGCTGGGCTGAAAAATGCCTTTGGAATCAGATGCAGGGAGGTGATGGGCCCGCTCCAAGACTTCCCAAGGAGCTGGAGTCTGGGCTGGCTCCATATCCCGTTTGTCAGCCTCAGCATGCAGAGGAGAGGCCTCCAGCTGCCAAGGACTTTGTTTTATTGTCATTGCAGTTGGCTCCCCTCTGGGCTGGAGCTGCCAGAGCAGCAGCCGTCAAGCCTTGGATGCTAGACTAGGGTAATAATAGCAATTCCATAATTCTCACCCGAACCCTGGCTGGAAAGAGGAACTACTAGAGATGGCTGAGGAAACAGGATCTCAGGAGCAGCAGCAGAAACAGCGACAAGATAGATGAGAGGAGGAGGAGGAGGAAGAGGAGGAGGAGGAGGAGGAGGAGGAAGAGGAGGAGGAGGAAGACGGAGCTGGCTGCTCTTTCTCACTACATCATAGACCTGGCCTTGGATACAGCTCATGGAGCTCCCTTTGGCCCAGTCTCAGTTCAGTTTTTCCAAGGTTTGTCACAGAAGGAGGGCTGGGATGTTATTCTTACATCCTGGGACAGAGCAGAGGACTCTCAGGTAGGAAATTCTGATATCATTTTGTGGATCCTACCACATACAGTCTGCATCATGAACGAGAGGGCTTGTTATTTGGGATGTGTTTGAAATGTTATTACTGTTACATAGTTACATATACCTTCCAGACCTCTCTGGAAAGAGGTGACACCAGATTGATATGTTATCCTGGGATTGAACATATGTGAAGCCCTTGTGTGCATCAGACAATGAGTTTATGGACAAGCCTTTGTCTGAGACACCTCTCTGGCTCCTGGCCTTGGAGTGCTCAGGTCTGCTATGCTGTATAGCTTTCTGGGGGATATCAGAGCCAGAGCCTTACACCCCAGCTTCTTTTTAGGAGCAGTATCTAAAACCCTGTCTTGTCAATAGCTCCCTTTGTGGCCCTTGGAGGTGGAACAAAGAGATTGAAAGCCTAGAAGAGTCTCTAACCACTGTCAAGCCCTGAGGCTGTCTGAAGGCAAACAGACAAGTCTCGAAAGGACAAGTCAAATAGCATGTGAATATTGGTTATGTCACTGCATGTTTCCTGCCCTCCCCAGCTCATAATGAAGACTGAATAGCATCCCAGTCCCTGACCCTGACGTCTGTTCAAGATAGGCTTTCTCTGAAACCCGTACCCTAGTCCATAAAGCTTATAAAGAGTTTCATAAAACAGAGTTCTCAGGCTGGGGAGATGGGTTAGTGGTTAAAGTGCTTGCCTCACAGCAAGGACTGGAGTTTAGATCCTCAGAACTCACAGAAATGCCAGGAGGGTGTGGTGGCCCATCTGTAATTACAGCCTTGGAAGGTAGAGACGGGATTCCCTAACAAACTGGCTAGCAAGCCTAGCCTTATCCGTGAGCTCTGTGTTTGACTGAGAGACCTGAGAATTGAAGAGGATTCATGATATCAATGTTGGGACTCCATATATATGCACACATGTACTTGCACATACATGTATGCCCATATACATAAACACACACACACACACACACATATACATGAAGGGAAACACCTGGGCTTCTAGTTCCAAACCACAGATGCCTGTCATCTTAGAGATTCACCATACCTGTTAACCTAGGAAAAGCTCTAAGAAATACTGTACCAAGGAAATCTGTTTGCTGACTTGATCTAGTCCTTTCTGCAGCCAAGCCCTTTCCGTTCTGTGCGGGATAGCTTCAGTTGTCAACTTGACACACCTAAGAAGAGGGAGCCTCTCTTGGGGAATTTCTTCTATGGGACTGGCCTGTAGGCATGTCTGTGAGGCCTTTTCTTGATTGTTGAGTGGTGTGGAAGGGCTACTCTGGGTGGTGCCACTCCTGGACAGGTGGCCCTGGGTTGTAAAAGAAAGCAGTCTGAGCTCAGGCTAGGGGAATAAGCCAGTAAACAGCCCCTTCCATGGTCTGTGCTTCCATTCCTGCCTCCAGGTTCCTGCCTCACTTCCCTCAGTGATGCACCATGACATGGAAGTGTATAATGAAATAAACCTTTTCCTCTCTACGTTGGTTTCGGTCAGTGTTTTATCATAGCAACAGCAAATTAGAATGTCATCTTTTTCGTATGATGCCCGAACAACCCACTGGGAACTGGGTCCAGAGGATGAACATCTAGAAATACGGATGATCAGTTGGACCTGCTTGATTCTTTCAGTTCCTGACCCCATGTGGTTTCATCCATGCCTGCAGAGCTCCCACCAATGTCCCCTAGCTACGTGGTGAGCATGGGTGTTTGACTTACCTGTAAGGACCAGGAGCAGAGCCTGGGTGTTGGATGACTAATTCTCTGCTCCAGTTTGTTTTCCAGTGGAGGGGTGTTTCTGACATGCTCGCAGACAGAAGAGTCATACCCTAGGGAAGTCTAAATTGCATAGTGGTCTGGCTTGAGGTCCTCTTTTCTTCCTTTCGGCACCTTTTCCTGCCCCTCCGTCGTGCTGTCAGATGCTTACCCTACCAAGCCAAAGCAGTGGTTCAGATCATGGATTTTGTTTTGTTTCTTACATCACTTCTCCTAAACCGAAAAATGCCAGGTTGTCAAATTCTGGAGTCTTACTAATTTGACATTCCTGCTTGGTTTTCTAATCTTAGAGCTCAGCGAAGATAACAACAGTAATAAATGATATTTGTAAAGGCGATCATTACAGAGACTTTTCTTGCACATGATTCAGGTGACAGACTTTACTGACTTCACCTGCAACTGACTATGGGCGGTGCTCAGGCTCTTTACTAGGAACTGGCCATACTGTAGCTTAAGAAAGAGTCAGAAGCTTGCTATGATGTTATGGTGATGAGCTGATGGTTGTGAGTCAGAAGGAGAGGAGGAGGAGGGGGAGTCTCATTTCCTAGAGGAGGTGAGGTTGGAGCTCCCTAGGATAAGGAGTCAAGTGGTTACACAGGTACAGACCCAGTACTGGGAATGTAGCGGATCTGAGATGACCGACCCTCTCTGCAGGGTGAGAGGCAGAGACTTGCCTGAATACTGAGCTCAACACTCCCAAGCTCAGGCTACTTCCTCAATGACTCTGGGACTCTGAGGCTGTCCTCATGCTTAAGTGGTTGACTTTTGTGGCAAATACATATGTGTGTGTATATGTGCGTGTGTGTGTGCACACACGTCTGTGGAGGCCAGAGGTTAACCTCAGGTGCTGTTCCTTAGGAGCTGTCCACTTGGTCTTTTGAGACAGATTCTCTCACTGGGACCTGGGGCTCATTGATGAGGCCAGACTATCTTGCCAGCAAGCCTTCAGAGACCCTTCTATCCTAGCTTCTCCAGCACTGGGATTTTGAGCCTGTGCCACCATGCTTGATTTTTTTTATTTGAGTGCTGGAAATAAACTTCAGTCTTCACCTCTTATGCTGCAAGCGCTTTACCAACGGAACTCTCTCCCTAGGCCTGTAAATAAGTCCTAATCATTTACTAGGCAAGCGTACCTCCGTGAGCTGCTTTGTTATGCGTAGGTCCTTGGTGTCCATTTTAAGTCTCACCTAAGCATTCCTCTCCTCTCACGTCTGTTCCTTTTTTTTATTGTAGAACTGGTCCCATGGGCTAGATTTGCCTAACCTGCTCCTGGGGAGCCACTAGGCATGTTTCTCCAGCCTGCGTATTTCTGTTTGTAGCTGGGGATGGGGCTTCAGGACAGGGAGTGGCATTCTTGTTCATCAGAAACCAGGAGATGTTTGACTGTCTTTCTTTGTGTGACTCTGGTAGATGCCCTTTGTTGCTTAGGTTGATTAATTCACTCACGCTTTGTTCTGATGTCTCTGGTCTCTGCTCCTGTGCCTTACATCTGGCTTCACTCTGTGCTCAGCCCTCTAGAATGATCTGGCTATTTTGTCTTTGCCTCTCCGAGCTCCACTCTCTCTCTCTCTAGCACCAGTCCCCTGGATCCAGGCCAGGCTCTTGGAAGGCTTTCTTGACTTTTAACAAAGTTTGGGGATTTGTAGGACCTTGTTTGACAGCCTTGAACTGTCAGGGAAAGATCTTGTTCAGACTCACCTCACTTTCCCGCTCACAGACCCACCTCAAGCATCTTCATTAAAGCTCTGGTCACACTTGGGACTGGAGGGATGATGGTTCAGTGGTTAAGGGCACTTGCTGCTCTTGCAGAGGACTTGAATTCAGTTTCCAGCACCCAGGTTGATGGTTCATAACTGCCTATAACTCCAACTCCAGGGGCTCCAACACCTTCTTTTGGCCTCCATGGGTACCTGCACACACATGACACAGACACATACATACATATAAAAATAAATAAAATAAAGATCAGGTCTTAAAAAGATCAGGTCATATTGATGTGGACAGATGACTAAGGAGACCTTCCTGAGCTCTTACAAAGTTACTCTGCAGTAGAGCTTGGGAGAATCCTGAAGCATTTATTGTTTTGGGTGCTGTTAATCTGCATCTTCATAGTTGTAAACTGCAGTGAGTTTGCATTTCCTTTATCTCTTGGGCACATATCTCTTGTCACCTACTTAGCATCTCTCAGGTCAGTTGTGTCCATGTATCTCAGTTCTGCCCATTGGAATGTGATACTACTCAGATGTGGTCCACAGTCACCAGCTGCATGATTCCTACTCTCCTTTTCCCATCCCCTGACTGTGTGGAAAGAATGCAACAGAGAATCTGAGTCCTTTGAGCATGGCAGAGACTCGAGACGAAGGACCCTGGGGCACAGGATGACCACAAAGAAGGATGCTCACTGGGTCAGAACATTTGCAGTGAATTTTCTAGGAGAGAGATTAAAAAAATTGTATTAAGCTATTGTCATATTGGAGATAGCTTGTTATAGCAACTAGAATTTATTGTCCTTTCTTTTTGGGAGGTGTGATGTGAAGAAATGTCTTGTGATGAAAATGGAAGGAAAGTAAACCCTTTAGGGGCTCTTCAAGGAAGAACAATGGGGTCTGACAACTTGTAAGCAATTCCCATTTACTAATATGTTTTCCCCATGATGTCATCATCCTTACCTCAAAGGACTCATTTCTGAAAACTATGGATGTTTAAGTCACCTGGGCATCCCTCATGTGTGGGTCACTGTCTATGAATAAGATCAAACCCTTCTGAGACTGAAGAAATGTTTGTGGATGGATTAAGGCCATGAAATCATGGCCTGTTCACTGTAGGAATGGCTAAGAGTTGGAGACTGTGAGTCACTAATGGGGCAGGAATTTACTGTATTAACTGTTGTGACAAAGAAATGAATAGCCCTAAGATCTCGGAGGGAGGACTGAGAAGTGACTGTCGGGCTGAGACTCCAGTGTCCTCACCGGTTCATGCCATCTGGCCCTGTGTCTCAGACAGAGAACGCCAGGTCTCAGCTGTCAGGTGTCCGGAGGACACCTGCTAGGTCAGCAGTGTTTTCTCCTTGCCACACCATCTTCCTTCTTTGTTAGAGATACACCAGGCAGATCCTTCATCTTTCCAATGATTCAATGATAATTTCAGCCTTTCACGGGGCAGATGGAAAATCTTCTCTTTGGGTCTCATTACCAGTTAGACTTTTAGAGCTCAGGTCCAGAAATTTATCACACACACACACACACACACTCAAACTCAATAGGCACCCATTCATATGGGTCACTGAGTATATTAGTTGAGAGGCCTTTAGGAGGCTAAGATCATTTCGGGGGAGGAATCAGCTTTTTACAAATGGTACTATGACAGCTGGATGCTCACATGCACAGAATACAGTTGAACCTTTAACTCACATTGCATAAAAAATTAATTCAAAATGGAGTATAGACCCAAATATAAAATCTCAAACCTTAAAACTCTTAGAGCAACGTGAGGGCATATCTTCCTGACCTGGGCTGGGCACAGCCTTCTCAGATCTGCCACCAAGTACACAAGCAAGAGAGAAGGGAAAGAGATAAACTGGGCACTGGAGACACGACTCAGCTGTTAAGAGCACTGACTGCTCTTGCAGAAGACCTGCGTTTGAATCCCAGCACCCGCAAGATGGCTAACAACCAGTTCCACCCTCTTCTGTCCTCCATGGGCATTGCATGACACGGGTACACTTACATGCAGGCTGGATTCATCATACACATGAAATAAAAATAAGTTAAAAAAAGAGCTAAACCACACTTCATAAAATGTAGACTTTTGTGTTTTAGAAGATGCATGAAGAAAGGGGCTGACAGGGACTCTGTTACGGCTTGGATATGAATTATCCCCCACGGGCTAATCTCCTGAATGTTTGGCCCCATTGGTGGTGCTGTTTTATGAAGTGGTGGAAACTTTGGGAGGTGGGACCTTAGCTGCAGGAATTGGGTCACTAGGGGTTTCCCTTTGGAGGCAAGGCCTGGTCCTGGATCCCGTCCTTTCTTTCTGCTTCCTAGACACAATGAAGCGCAGAGTCTCCTGTACCCCCGGCTCTTGCTGCCATGACGTCTAAGTGCTCAAGGCTAAGAAACTGTGGGCCAAACTCTCCAAAACTGTGAGCCAAGACAAACCCTTTAAGATATTCTTTCAGAAGTGGCTCAGTAGTCAAGAGCACTGGTTGCTCTTGCAGAGAATCCCCGTTTGATTCCCAGCACCCACATGGCAGCTAACAACCATCCAGTGTTCCAGTTCCAATGGAATCAGATGCTCTTTCTGATCACTGCATGACACAGGTGCACTTACCCTGTGCAGGCAACATACTCATACACATAAAATAAAAATAGTAAGTGAAATATTAAAAAAGATATTCTGTTAGGTGTTTTGATCAGAACAATGAGAAAAGTAACCAATATAGACTTATATTCAGAGTGTATATTAAAATAATCTTCACAGCTCAACATTAACAAAGAAAAAGATCCATTTTAATGGGCCAAGTATTCGAATAGATGTTTTACCAAGGGAAAATATACACACATGGTCAGTTAACACATGAAAAGATATTCAAATGATATCCAACATCACTGGTCATGAAGGAAACACAAATTAATTCCTAATGAGATAATTGCTTCATACCCACTGTGATGGCTCTGAGTAAAACAATAGAAGACACATGTTGAAGATATGAAGAAATCAGGTCCCTTATGCTCTGCTGGTGGGGGTGTAAACTGGTACAGCTTTTTTGAAAAACAGTTTGAGCCAAGCATATGATTCAGTGGGTAAAACACTTGTTACTCAAGCCTGATGACTTAGGTTCAGGTTCCTGAAACTCATGTAAGGTAGAAGGTGAGGACCAACACTCACATGTATTCTGTGGTGCAGGTGCACTCTGACACAGGAACACACACACACACACACACACACACACGCACACACACACCAGAGTTTGGCAATTTCTCAGAGAGTTCAACAAAGAGTTAATATGTGACTCAGTAATTTCAGTCTTATGGATGGAAAGCCTACATCTGCACATGTACCAGAATGTTTGTGGTTTGAATGTGAAATGTCCCCCATAGGCTCATGTGTTTCAACATCTGAGCCCCAGCTTGTAACACTGTTTTTAGAAAGTTGTGCAATCCTTAGGAGGTGAGAGGAAGTGGGCTGCAGAGCATTCCTACTTCCTGCCTACTTTCTACTTCTTGACTGTGGATACAGTGTGACCAGTGGCCTCAGGCCTCCTGGCTATGCCTTCCTCACCACGATGACTGTATCCCTTCAGACTGTAAGCCCAAATCAACCCTGCCTCCCTTTAAGTGACCTTTTTCAGGTATTTTTGTCACAGGAATGAGAAAAGTAACCAGACCTGGAGAAATGATTCAGTGGCTAAGAACTCTTGCTGCTCTTCCAGAAGACCTGAGTTTGGTTCTCAGGACCTCTGTATAGTAGTTCACAACTGCTTGTAACTCCAACTCCAGGGGGATCCTATACTCTCTTCTGTCCTCCACAGGCACTCATACACATGTGGCGCGCGCGCACACACACACACACACACACACACACACACACACACACTAAGAATACTTTTTTTTTTTTGTCTTTTTGAGACAGGGTTTTTCTGTAGCTCTAGCTGGCCTCCAACCCGCTATGTAGACCAGACTGGCCTTGAATTCACAGAGATCCACCTGCCTCTGCCTCCCCAGTTCTGGGATTAAAGGTGTGCACCACCGTATCTGGCAAAAACAAACAAGCATATTTTTTTAAAAGACAAAAATAATCAATACAACAACATTATTCATAATGGGAAAACTGGAACCTTCCAGATGCCCATCAACTGATCAATGGATATAAGACATGATATTTCCATACAATACTGTATCATCTGGCTATAAAAAGAATGAAGTACTGACTGATACATACTACTACACAGATGATTTTGAAAACATTTTAACTCAAAGAAGCCAGATGTGAACAGTTACATGTTGTGTGTTTCCATTTATTTTATTTAAAAAATATTTTGTTTATTCTTTTTATTTTGTGTGTATGGCTGTATTGCCTGCATGTACAAAAGTACACCCATGTTGTGCAGTGCCTGCAAAATCAGGAGATGGCATTGGATTCCCCTGGAACTGGAGCTATGGATGGTTGTTAGCCACCACGTGGGTGTTGGGAAGTTAACTTGGTCTCTGGAAAAGCAGCCAGTGCTCTTAACTGCTGAGCCATCTTTCCAGCTGTGCATATTTCCATTTGTATGAAATGTCCAGAAGAGAAAAATTCATAGAGACAGATAGTAGATTTGTGATGGCCAGGGACATGCAGAGGGGGATTAAGAATGCTTACAAATGTGTACCAAGGTGTCTTTTTGAGGGTGATGAAAATATTCTGGAATTAGATAGTGATGACAATTTCTCAACTCTGAATGAACAAAAAAAACCACTGAGATGTATACTTCAAAAGGGTGAGTTTTATGGCGTGTGAATTATAGATCGATAAATCTGTTCTCATGAAGGAGGGGTGGCTAGAATCAGATTTCTTGAGTTTTCCTCCTAGCTCTTCTGAGTTCTCTATGTCTCTGAACTTGGGCTTAGTTACTTACCCACTCTGTGCCTCAGTTTCTTAATCTGCTAAATGAAGGATAGCAGTAATATCTGCCTCACGGAGTTGTTTTGAGGAATGCATGAATTAATGGGGTGACTTGTCCCAGAGCAAATTCTTCATAAGTGTTGGCTGTTGCTTTTACTCTTAATGACTTATGTCATGATCTACAATGATCCTGGCTGTCTGTACATAAATCGAGGGCCAAAGAAGCCTTTTAACAGCTTGTCAGCAGGGAGGATTTGGTGTGAAGTGATGTCCACAAGCAGGGCCAGGGTTTGGAGACTTGGGCTGCTCCCATGTTGAAAGAACAACTCCCCCAAACTGTACAGTACTTCGTACATGCAAACATACATAAATAGTGAGTCTGGCTTAGGACTGTTGGCTGGAGTCCACGGAGAGTTATGAATCCCTCTTTGAACAATGGCAGCTATTATGAAAATCTAGAGGCTGTGAGTTAGATGCTTTCTCCAACCCAGACACTGACTCAGAGCTGCAACCTTCTAAACAGCAAGGCTAGAAATGGATGCCGCTTTTGAGCTGATTTATTGAGAGGTTTCTTGATTTGGGTCAGGTTCCTGCAGTATTTGGAAAGTGACGACTATAGCATCATTATTTCCCCCAAATGACCAAAATTATAGCTGGTAACTTGAGGCCAGTAAATTTCCCTGCAGCAGATGTTAAACTCTTTTAAGAGATGATTCACAATGGAGACTAGGGCTTGATGGTAGAGCAACCAATGGGCTGGTGTTGCTGAAGTCAACGTGTGAGGTGAGGGGTACTTCCAGACCCCACGGTGTGCTGGGGAGCCCAGGTTGGAGACTGTAAAAACCTACAGGTTATGGTGTAAATCAAGCCTCCAGTCCTGGGTGGTTGTACTATGGTGTTGTGACAAGAAACCTAGGCCTGGTGTTGGGACACTTGGGTTCGATGCTTGCTTCTGCCAGTAACGTGACTCAGGGAGAACGATTTCATTTTTCTGGAATACAATCTTCTCATCCTTTAAAAATAAGGAGCAGCAACATTAGGTGGTCTCTGAGGTCTTCTACAAGATCGAGACTGATTTATTTTATTATGTAAGAAGAATGCAGGGTTGGGATTATAGCTTGGTTGGTAGAGTACTTGCCTAGTAGGCATGAAGCCCTGGGTTTGATCTCTAGCACCACATAAAGCATGACTGTAATCCCAGTGCTCAGGAGGTAGAGACATGAGGTAAGAAATTCAAGGTCATCCTCCTTTCTACAGAGTGGGTTTGAGATCAGCTTGAGCTATATGAGAGCCTGTCTCAAAAAAACCTTCTCCTCACAAAACAGAAAACCAAAGATTTCAAACACAATAGCCAAGAATGCAAATAAATCATGTATTCACTCCAGAGAATCTATGAACTTTAGATGAAGCAGCCACAAAGGCTAAACAACTTCAACAACACCCACTGAATGTCACTACCATCTGAAAGTGTGGGAGTGAAAAGCATGAGGATGGATCCAGGGATGCCAGTCCTGACATACCCAGCCCAAGTTCTGTGAACCAAACACTGACGTTTGTTGGGTAAGAACATGGCTACATTGGGATTCTATGAGAATCCCCTCCAGTTATACACATCTTTACAGCAGCCAAGTTCTCCTCCTTTCCTCTCTTTCTGTCTTTTCTGAAGGCTTTTCATCTACCCATGAAAACTGCAGTCATATATCTCCACTCACTCCCATATGCGCATCTGTCTGCGCTTTGTTGGGTACAGATGGATGGTGACCTTATAGGCTTCTCCAGTGGTGTCTCGCTCCTAGATGTTCTGTTTGCACCATCTCCAGTAAGGATGTCTTGGAATTCCTTCCCCCTGTTAATTCCTAAGCCAGAATCCCAGCTTGAGGTTACTGGAGATCATTAATATAGCAGACAGAGTCATTGTTCTTTACAAAAGTTCCTACATGTCTCTGAATTTTCATATCTAAACCTCTTTTCCCACAATGAAGATAGATTGACCAGCATCCTGCACTTCTAAGTTATTTAACCCCATTTAGAGGCTTTTAGGAGTAGAACTTGAATTCTTCCAGACTTCTTCCTTATTACAAAATCAGTGCAAAAAACACCTCAGAAGAACTTCCCTCTCTCCCTCCCTCCTTCCCTTCCTCCCTCCCTCCCTCCCTCCCTTGCTTCCTTCAATATATTCATATATTCAATAATAACTGTCAGGTTCAAGGCCAACCCTGGAAAACCAATGCTAATCAAATAGATGGGAAAGAGCTTAGAAAGTTCTGGAGATGAAAGAAGACCAGAATAAGGAGCAACATAAGTGAAAAGGTGAGTAGTACAGCAGAGGAAGGAAGGCAGAGGTCAGGCAGGATGTTCCCGAGAGGGCTGTCTTGCCTAACCACTGTCCTGAGGCCCCCGGCACACACAGACATGGCCAAGGGAGGTTGCGCGGAGTTGAGGCATCCCAAGGACATTCATATCTATCAGATTGAAATCTCAAGTTTTATAAAAGGTATGATTAATCTTTCGGACCTGCTAGAAGTTGAAAAGGTGATCACAGTGAGAACTGGATTTTAATGAAGTCAGTTACTGGATGTCTGTGAGAACTCCCTGGAGCTGAATACACTGTACTGGCTTTGGATTCGGGCTTCAAATTTGAATATGAGCTCTCCTAATTGCTGAGTGATTTGGAGCAGGCTGCCTTGTCGCTCTGATTTGACTTTCTCCCACCTGAATAGTGGGGGCAGTAGTGTCTCTCTCTCATGGGTGTCCTAGATGTTCCAAGGTTCTGTTTGTACCATCTGCCGTTTCTGCGACGGGAATTCCCTTTCCTGCCAAGCTCCAGTCCATCTCCATGTACACCAAATATATATTAGGATTCTCAGTTGCAAATGACAAAATCTACTCTATCTTGGGTAGAAGAAGGTGTCTTAAGAGATACTGCCTTAAGAGATGCTAACTCCTAATTGTCTTGGAAGAGCTGCAGAAAGATATCCAGGACAAAGTTCTCAGGAACACTCCTATAACCACACTGCATAACTGACCTATTCTGGGAGCTGTTTCCCCAACGGATGACCTAGAACTTGGCCTCTGTCATCACCCAATGCCAGTAAGATCAGAAATCCCCAAACCACAGAGGTTTCCAGGACTCAGCTAGTGACCTATTTATTTCAACTAACACTCTGCTCGCAAAGTACCTGTGTGGTAGGGACTGGAAGGGCTCTGGTGCTTCTTGAACTGGGTCATTTGATTCTCCATAAGCTTGGTTTGGGACTGCCTGTTCTGTAAAATTATGTATAGAAACAAGTGATGTCAGTCTGTGATTAGCTTTTCAGTTTCTAGCAGGGAAGAAAGATTAATCATGCCTTTTAAAAAGAGTATCTGCTCTTTATCTCACTCCTGTTCCTCACATTTTAGTTCCCTCTCATTTAAAGCCAAATGAAGCTATAGATTTTTCTTTCTTTCTCCATTTGTGTGTGTGTGTGTGTGTGTGTGTGTGAGGTGTGCCTGTGTATGCAAGTTTCCATGTGTGTTGGGCACACGTATGTGGTGTGCATGCATGTGGAAGCCCAAGGGTGATGTCAGGAATCATCTTCCACAATCAGAGTACTTCCACTGTATTCATCAAGGCAGGGTCTTTCAGTCAAACCCAGAGCTCACTAGTATGGCTAGTCTTGTTAGCCAGCCTGCTTCAGGGATTCTCTGACTCCACTTGCTGAGGCTCGAATCGCAAGTGGGCCAGCATGCCAATGCAGCATGTATATGGTTTCTGGGGATTCAAACTCTAGTCCTTCTGTTTGTGTGGCAAGTGCTTTAACCACTGAGCCACCTTCCCAGTCCCAGACTTTAATTTCTTAAGAGACCTTTGCAATGATGGTGTCCAACTTTATATCTAGCTCAGAGCAAGGGGACGGCTTGCTTGAGATTGCACAGCCAGCTTTATGAAGTCCCTAGTTACTTAAGAAGATGCCATTAAAAACTATGGGTTTTTGTTTCAGTCCAGTAACTAACAAAGTGGGGCACTTGCTGTGCTAATCATATCCAGGCTGGGAAGGGATAAGACCCCTGCTGGGGCTAGCCTTGGCAAAAAGGGACTCTTTATTGATTATGCAGCCTGGGATGGCAGGAGTAGCAAGAGAAGAGGTGGTGACCAGAAGTCACCAGTGGGCTCTCTGTGACTCTGCCCTACTTCCTTTGCTCCTGGGTGGGATTTTCCTACTCAACATGGCTGCTGCCTGCCCCTGACTCATGTTTCCCAGACCTAGCCCTGGACAGGACTTCTTTCAGTATCACCAGCTGAAAACCCTCAGGAAAAGTCTTTCGTCACATGATCTACCTTTTAGACCAATCCTTGAGTCTCATACAGATGATCTGTCAGGAGACTGGTGCACGGTTTGGGTCCGAGTCTACCCAGCACCTCTCTCTGCAGGTCCTGGGAGGGCACAGTGCTCTCTTGGTTGGCATCAGCTAACTTCCTTAGATTGTTCTTTTTTTTTTTTTGTCTTTGTTGACCTTTGCAGCAAAGAAGGTATAGTCAAGTCTTCTGAAGTTGCCTCTTGTCTTCCCTAGACAGACCTATGAAGCCAATCCTGTTTGCCACATGTGGTTCAGAGATCCAGTCCTAAAAGTACAATTCCTAGGGATTGTTTGGGAGTCCGTGCTGCCTCTAAGAGCAATTATAATCTGAGATCTGACTCTACTGGCTGGGTGGGCCTTAGTGTCCTTATCTGTAAAATGGGAATGTTGCAACTGTGGGAAAAAGTTTAAATAATGAATGTGACAGTGTTTAACAAATGATAGGTACAGTTACTGTCTGTAAAATAGCCTCAAATGATGACTGTTATCATTATACACAGGAAGCAGAAAATAGTGTTATAAACCAAAACTATGTTATTATGTCTTTTACAAGGTAGCTTTAGGACTGAGGTCAGGTGTGCAAAGTGCTTGCTGCACAAGTGTGAGGACTGAAGTTTGAATCCCTAGAACCCATAAAAACTGTCCACCTTCAACCCCAGCGCATAGAAGGCAGAGGCAGGGAATCTCCTGAACAACTTGCCTAGATAAACTATCCGAATTGGGAGCTCCAGGTTCAGCAAGGGGCCTGCCTCAAAATATAAGGTGGGAAGTGATTAAAAAAGACACCAGAGGTCAACTTTGGGCTTCCACATGCATGTGCACACACGTGCACCCCACACATATAAACACACGTACGCCTACCATGCACACATATACGTGCCAAAATAAAGAGTATTGGTTTAACAAAAATCTGTCAGTGTGACGTTAATAAAAAATATCGAGAAGAAAAGATTCTTCTTTCTTTGAGTGGGGGGAGGGGGTCCTGCAAAGTTAAAATCAATTGGTTAATTTAAGACTCTGAGTGTGCTGGAAGTACTTGGAGCCCTGCCTCCCCTTTAAATGACATTGTTCCTAACCTAATAAGCAAGCTTACAGCCAGGGAGGGTAAACTGACAGGAAAGGAGGGGTTTAGACCATGAAAGGGTCTGAGTTCGGGATGTCAAGAAGGCTGATATCCACCTCACGTGTCAGCATCCTGCTCCTAAAGGCTTTGGTAAAGCCACTGCATTTGCACCCACAAAAATTATCTCCAGATTATGGGTCTCCGAGCACCTGAAAATGCCTCTGAGAGGGGCTGAAGAGATGGCTCAGCAGTTAAGCATACTGGCTGTTCTTGCTGAGGACTTGGGTTCAGTTCCCAGCACCCACATGACAGTTCATGACCACCTGTAACTCCAGTTCCAGGGGATCCAATGCCCTCTTCTGGCCTCCATGGGCACTGCACTTAGGGGTACACTTGCATACATGCAGGCAAAAGCTTCATGTACATAAAATAAAAAGAAAGAAATAAAAAATATATTTTAGGGCAGATGTGGCAGCACATGCCTTTAGTCCAAGCACTTAGGAGGCAGAGGCAGGTGGATCTCTGTGAGATCAAGGCCAGCCTGGTCTACATAGTGAGTTCCAGGCCAGCTGGAGCTATAGGGAGACCCTGTCTCAAAATACTAATAAATACATAAATAAATAAGTAAATAGACAGAAAAATAAAACTGCCTGTAAGAGAAGCTGACTAACTATAAGCCCCACTTCACCAGTAAGAGAACTGAGGCCCAAGCACATAGTCAGCTCCAAACCTGGTGTCATGGGACTCTAGTTCCACACTTGCAACAGTTAGTCTTCATTGTTGGCTTGACTGGATTTAGATTGATCTGGGAGATACATCTCTCATCATGTTTGTGAGGGTGTTTCCAGAGAGATTCAACCAAGAAGGAAAGCTTCACTCTGTACATGGGCATCACCATCCCAAGGGCTGAAGTCCTGAACGGGATAAAAATTAAAAAGTCTGAGCACTAGGTTCTCTCTGCTTCCTGACTGTGGATGCAAGGTGACCGTGCCTCACACTTCTGCTGCCACTCCTTACCCAGTAGGGTGAGCTATAGCTCATCGAACTGTGAATCCAAATAAATCCTTCCTTCCTTAAGTTGGTATCAGGTATCTCGTTCCAGCAACAAGAAAAGTAACCAGTACTATACTCGGAATGGATTTAGATTCTTTTATGATTAGATTTATGGATTCTGATTCTTTTATGAAGTAGAAATCCACACTTGAGCTTCCTATTAACTAGAGGAATGAATGAGCAATGAAAACTACGGCTTTCAGTCATGGAGCCCTCTTTAGCCTAGAAAGCACTTTCATATCCTTTGTCAACTTTGGTTCAGATCCTCAAGCATGCCAGTTAGTTACCTGTCTCCATGGAAACCAGTATTCTGGAGCTATTCTGCAAGCTCTTTCATTTTGCAGATGGAAAAACTGAGTCACAGAAAGCAACTTTTCCACACAGAGACTGCCCAGAAGTAGAATCTCTTTCCTTCTTACCTAAATCATCCCCCCGCACTGGGCCAATCCGCTGCTCTGGAAATGAAGGTCGAGGAGAGATCCTTGCTTCGGGAGTTGTGGTTGTGGGTTTGCATCCCAGTGTTGATGTTAACCAGTCGGGTGTCCTTGGGCAGGATCCTACTCGGAACCCACTTGTTCTTTCATCCATAAAATAGGGGTAAATGAGAAAATTTGTTGTGATTAGGTTGGCTAGCTTTAACACCTGTTATGCAGAATGGACTAAAAAATATTAGTTAAATTTGAATTTTTCTAGGAGTTGGTTTTCTTACCTTTTAAAATATTTTCTGGTTTATTTATTTTAAAAAAATTTATGTGTTTAAATTTTAAATTTTGCCTGTATGTACATAAGTGCACTCATGTTGTGCAGTACCCTCAGAGGCCTGAAGGGGGCGTTGGATACCCTGGAACTCGAGTTATGGATGGTTGTTAGCCTCCATGTGGATACTGAGAACTGAACCTAGGTCTTCTGCTAGAGCAGCCAATGCTCTTAACTATAAGCTACCTCTGAGACTTCCTCCACTGCCTGCTTTCTTAAGAGTATTGCTGAGTACCTCAGATGAAATGGTGTGTGTGAGGCAACTTTGAGGAAAGACTCTATGGTGTTTTGCAATGATGGGGACTTAGTAGTGAAAAGCGTGATGGGGATGTTTCCTTCATCACTACAGAGAGGCTTCTAGGCACCTACTAGCTTTTGCTCATGTCCCTATCAAGGCAGAAGAAATGATTAACCCCGTTTTTTTCAGAAAAAGCCATTGAGGAGCGGTTGACTTCTAACAACTGAGAATGTAGAAATGGGGTCATTTGCGGGGGTCCCCTATAAGTGCCTGCAGAGGCACAGGAGACTAAAGAACCTTAGAGAATTCAGCAAAGACAACCAGTCTCATTTGGCAAGAACCAGGGATGGGAAGATGTGAGGGTGGAGGGGCCATGGGCAAGAGAAGCCATCAAAACCCACTCAGAGCATTTTGGCAACGTGGTGATTGTAAGAACAAGGCTTGGGAGTCTGAGGCATGAGGACCTAGAGTTTAGGGTCAGCCCTTGCAGCTCTGGTGGGGTGGTGAAAGAGTCAGTCCTGGCTTTGCGTTGAAAAGCTCTAAGAGACAGCTAACGCTAAGGGTGAGACCCAGGAAGATGTCTCTTTGGTTTAGCAAAACAGATTGATGGGTTTACTCTTACATCTATGACTTTGGATGAAAGTTGGGTTCAGATAATATACAGATCCTCTAATAGGCTTGGTAGTCCTTGTTGCTACCACTTGTTGAATGTTTATATATGCCAGCTGAGTTTGGTAAATGATCACAATCTGGGTAGCTTAGAACATTTGTTTCTCACAGTTCTGGAGACCAGAAGCTCACCCTTGGGCATATCCCTCTGAACACTCTAGAGGAGATGTTGGGCTTGACTTTGTCCCTAGTGTGTTTTGCCTTGAGGCTCCATCATTCAAGCTGCCTCTGCCTACATGTGGCACATTTGTGCCACACTGTGGAGGGGAGAAACCGTGGGATGTGATTTGGGGTGTGTTTGTAGAAAGAGGACAGAAGGTACTGGACGGTGATCCTGAAAATGCCTGACTCCCCTGAGTCTCTGGACCTTGAGGATGAAATAGCATTTCCCACAGTGAAGCTGCACTTCCGGCCGGCCTGTGAGACCCCCAGGCTTCAGGGTCTGAGCCGGCTGAGCTGTAGGACGTCAGAGAGGGTCACCTGGGACGCAGAGGGAAGGAACCCCTCTCACATGTGGTGACAGAAACCACTGACCTCTGAGAATGGGGGGTAGGGAGGAAGCAGCCCCCTGCAGCTGGCCGTCCTGGAGCAGTGAACAGCTGCAGAGATGTGGATAAGAACAAGCTGGCTTTCCCCGCCCGCCTTTTCTCTTCACCCAGGCTATTCTGGGCAGGAGGGGATGTGAGGTCTGAAGCTGGAGTGGAGTGGAGTGGGGACAGAATTGGCCTCATTTCTCCATCTTCTCTTCAAAACATGAATTTCCTTTTCTCTCCTCTCCCCTCCCCTCCCCTCACCTCCCCTCCCCTCCCCCTCCCCTCCCCTCCCCTCCCCTCCCCTCCCCTCCCCTCTCCTCTCCTCTCCTCTCCTCTCCTCTCCTCCCCTTCTCTTCGTGTGTGTTGTATTTCATATGTGCGTGGGTATGCGTGTGTGCAGCCCACAGGTCAATGTTGGGTGTCTACTTCTATTCCTCTCCACCTTATTCTTTTGAGACCAGGTCTCTCACTGAACCTAGAGCTCACTGACTAGGCAAGACAGGCTGGCCGGCAAGCCCCAGCGACCCTCCTGTCTTCCTCCCCAGCCCCGGGATAACAGGTCACACTGTGCTGCACTAGGCTTTTCACATGGGTGCTGGGGATCCAAACTCAAGTTCTCATGCTTGCTTGGCAAGCACTTTACCGACTAAGCCCTGTCCTCAGTCCCATGAGTTCCTTTTTTTTTTGTCCTCATTGCCATGTTAATTTCTGAATGGACAGTTGACCTTAACAGAGAAACACAGAAGTATCCTAAAGAAAGACCTTCCCATCCACTAACCTTTCAGTCTTCTCTTAATCTTAGTCTGACTGGGAAGGAGATCACATCTAATGGGCATTGACTGGTGCTTTGTGGACTAAAGGAAACGTGATGTGTGTGGATTTCATGGTCCCAACACAAATGCCAAGTGATTATAGCCATTGTTGGCAAGGCGGTCAGAGGTCAAAGATCCAAGAGATCCAGCTCTGCCTTTCTGTTCTGGTTCTTGGATTCCTATCCCCACTGATCTGTTTCTTAGCATCATATACCTATCTTCTTGGGGTTCCTCTACCTGTGGCTTACTCCACTTAGAACAATTTGAGAGGCTGGAGTTGGGCAGGAAAAGAGTCCAGGTTAGCGCATGTAGACAGGGGGTCTAGTGTGGGACTTCCTGGAACGTCTCCATCACCTGCCTTACTGTGTCATGCAGGACTCTGCCTAGCTTTGGAGCAGCACAGGTCTGGACAGGAAGATGTATAGTCCAGTGGCCAGCCTGTTGACAGTGTTGGCAGAACCCAAGGATGTAGATGGAAGCCCAAGGCAGTGCTCCCCATTTCCCAAGTGCTCATGTTGTAAAGGTGGAATGACCAGCTGGTTCAGGCCATGTTGTAGAAAGCCATTCTCTGAGTAAAACAGGCACCATCTTCATTGGCTAAGCTACGCCTGCGTGCCAAAGACCATCATGACTTGTTGACTGTTGACCTCCCTTCTTAGAAAGAGGGGGTGGGAGGGTCATTGGATCCTCACTCTAGGTGGCTTCAGCCACCTCCCCCTACCCAGCCATAAGTATGAAATTCTTCCCTAATTGCACATGGCCTTGGGCCCACTCCTGAGCGTAAAACCAATAATTTCATTGACTCTCCAAGGTGAAATTTTGTCACTGGACCTTATGAAGACAGGGTACACATTGTTTATGTGCTGGTCCCCTTTGTCTCCCCGCCTGCCCTGCAGGAATTCTCACAACAGGCCAGGAACAGAATGCTGTGCCGGATCTAGGCTTAGGCTGTTAAAACCAGTTTCTGCCTCTTTTGCAGACCCCAGAGACAACAGTGTCTTCATAGCTTCACTACAGGATGGCATGTGGCTGACCAAGTGAGAAATAAACTTCAGAGATGAGGAAGGTTCTAGCTTTAATTCCCTTGATCAATACACTGGCTGCATTCCTCGGGGGACTAGTTCACATCCTTTCCATTTTGAACAAACAGCAGCAGTGATCTGGGCTTCTTTAGCTAGGCAAGAAGCAGACAGATTGTGGAAAGCTCAGTGAGAGCACAGAGATGGCAAAGGAAGAAAGAAGAGGCCCCTTCATTTGGTTTAGAGAACCAGGTAGGAAGCCACGTTGGGGGCAGAAGGAAGGAGAGAAGACAGAGCTTTAGGGATGGTCTTGACGTCTTCCTTGTTCCCAGCATCATGGCAGACGAGGCGCTTTGGAGATCCCCAGTACTGGGGAGACAGAACCACACACTGGAATCTTATGTGCAGGGACCTAAGTGTACTCTGGATTAGAGGACAAGAGACTAAAACATTCAGACTTTGGGCAGAGCTGCAAACAGCAGAATGGAGAGTCCAAGCCAGTGCTTTACCCATAAGCTGCCCCGCATCCTAACCAGGCTGCCATTGCACACCCTGCTTGAGGCTCCTCTTTGGGACACATGTGCTCACCAGCCACATCCTTTATGGTTAAGCCACTTAAGTGTTGCTTCTGTTTTTCTCTTTCTGTGCTGTCTTAAACTTATTTTTTAAATAGATAATATATATGGTTGGAACATTTGAGGTTATTTAAAGGTATATGGAGTGAAAAGTCTCCCTCCACCCAGTCCCCTATCTGTTCGGTTCCCATGTCACTTTACAGGTGACCATTGCTGCCAGCTCATTATTTCCATCTAGATTCCATTTGTGAGTTTGCAAGATAATTGAGACATGCACTATTTTATCCTTTATTCTTGTTTTCCTTAGGAAAATCTGCCACACTATATTACAGGTTACTTTAAGAAAAGAGAGGGAGAAAGAGAGAGGGATGGAGAGAGAAAGAGAAAGACAGAGAGAGACACACATATATATATTATATGTGTATATATTATATGTCTGTCTATCTATCTATCTATCTATCTATCTATCTATCTATCTATCTATAGAAAGTACAAGTACATGTAGGTGCCCACAGAAACCAGAAGAGAATGTTGGATCCCTTGGAGTGGAATTGTAAATCATTGGGAGTGCCTGACTTGGGTGCTGGGAACAGAATTTCAGTTCTCTGCAAGAGCGACAAGCACTCTTTACTGCTGAGCCATCTTTCCAGCTTCCAGGCTACTTTATATTTTACTTAAAGCACATAATGTATAAATTCTATTCTAAGGATGTACCATGATTTACTTAATCAGTTTCAATAGAAGTTTAGGTTGCTCACAGCCTTTTGCTCCTATAAATGATAATGCAATAAACACCCACATATATTGTTTTGTATATATAGGAAGGATAAATTCCTAAAAGTGACATTTCTGGGTCAGCGTTTTTGGAGAACCACTTCAGTCTTTGGATAAAATAGCTCAAGGTTAAGGGCATCTCCCCTCTAGCACCTGCCCAAAGAATGAAGTAGAGACCAGAGGATGGGGTAAGAGAGATTCTAAAATAGAAGCAAGATGATATACTTGGGTATGCAGAGTCACGGCCAGGGTCAGAGAGCTCGGAAAACTGGGTACCTCAAGTTTTTATTCACTGAGGCAGGAAGGAAAACTTTATTCTGCCTGGGAAGTTGTGAGCCATGAGCATGAAAACATTCAGTCAAGGACAAAACAATTAGCTGGATACTACTTCCCCTTGGCCTTGACTTTGCCATCAGTTAAGGGCTAAGTTATAAGGCTGAAAGCTCAGGATGGGTGTTTAAGACAGAAGACTGCTAAGTGAATGTCGTATTGTAAATTTACCCTTTAGCCTTTATTGGGTCAGGAAGGAATGGCTTGTGGTATTGACTCTCATCAACTTGTCCTTTAGCTTTGTGAGCAGTTGAAAGCCCAGGCTGCTTTTCTGGTTCATGTTTTGCTGAGCAGTGACAAGTAGTTTGGGGATGGCTGGAATGTTAGCAACCTGCTAAGCTACCCCTGAGAACTGCCTTCTCTTCCAGGTCCTTAGTCACTGGTCTACCCTCATGTGTCTCGTAGTTGGTTAGCTGCAAAGTTGGCCTGTATAAGGGTTTATTTGGCCCATATTTATTTCCTCCTAGTAGTGTATAAACATGTCGTTTCTCTGCAATTTCACCAATAATTTTTTTGTGCGTTCAAACTTGAAAATGTTATTCTGATAGAAGAAAAGTTTTTACTTAATTGATAAAAATGTAAATTTATGCATGTGGGTGCTGGGGAGTATGCCATGTGTATCATGTGCCTGGGAAGGCCACAAGAGTTCATTGGATCCCCCCAGACCTGGAATTACAAGTGTTGCCCTGTGTGGGCGCTGGGAACTGAAATTGGGTTCTCTGTGAGCACAGAGAGTTGGTTGGGCCATCTCTCTAGTGATTCCTCAGAATATTTTTTGATTGTCACTGTTGTTGTGTGTCATGCAATGCCCGCAGAGGCCAGAAGAGGGCATTGGATCCCTGGAACTAGAGTTATCAATTGTTAGCCACCATGTGAGTGCTGGGAATGAAACCTGGATCCTCTGGAAGAACGGCAGGTGTTCTTAACCACGGAGCCATCTCTCCAGCCTGAGGCAGAAGTTTTTGGTTTTTATATATTACATCACCTTTTCATAATCTGGGCATCCCTTTAGACTTAGATCTTTTTCATATGCTAAAGCGTGTGTGTGTGTGTGTGTGTGTGGTGCATGGGGTCATACCCATGTGTGCTGGAGATCAATGTTGGGTTTCTTCCTTAATTGCTTCACCATCTTATTTTTTGAAACAGGGTCTTTCACTCACCCTGGAGTTCACGGATTCAATTAGGCAGGTTGACCAGCATATTTCAGTGATTTTGTGCGTTAGCTGCCATGCGTGGATTTTTACATGAATGTTGGGGCTGCAAACTCAGGTCCTAATGTGTGTGTGGTAAGCACTTTATCAACTGAGCCATCTTCCCAGTCCCAAAGGTTGTGAAAGAATCTGTTATTTCTTTTCCAAGCACTTTAATATTTTTTATTCACCTCCTTGATCAATTTTCCTTTTTCTTTAAAAAAATATTTAATTAAAAATATTTAATTATGTGTATATGTGTGCTTCTGTGTGTGGGTACGTGCATATGACTGCAGGCTCAGGAAGAGGCCAGAAGCAGGTGTTGAATCCTTTGGAGCTGGAGTTAAAGGAGGTTGTGTGTTGACTGATATGGATTCTGGGAATGGAACTTGGGTTCTCTGAAGGAACTGTGCACACTTTTAACTACTCCTTTGTTTCCCTAGCCTAATTTTGAGTTTTGTGTTTGAGCTCATGTTTATTTTACCTAGCTCACTAACGCAACATTCCAGTACATCTTGTTGTTTTCTTTTTCAGATAGTTATAATTTCTGTTGTTAATTTATTTCAATTTAGCTCAATATTTTCCCCCATTATTGCAACATGTATACTAGATTTCAAACAAGAAGATATTAAAGAAGAATAGATAAGGCTTGTGCAGGGGAGAGGGAATGTGAAGAGACTAAAGGAAGGACCATAATGTGGCGTGAATATGATCACAGCACACTATGCCATGGAATGTATGAAGCCCCTTACTTTGCACAATTAACATACCCTAAAAATAAAATTTAAAGACATTACTTTTTTTTTTTTTTTTTTCTGTACTGAAACAGGATCTCATGTTTCCTGGAGTGGCCTTGAATTTGCCATGGAGCTGAGGATGACCTTGAACCCCTCATCTTTCTAGCTCAGCCTCTGAGATTATTGGATAATCCCACTTTTTACTCAATGATTTGTAATGCCACTTATATCAAGTCATAAACCTGTATCCTGTAGACTACTTCTGGTCCCTTTACCCATGTGCCAATAGTATCAAAGCTCCTTAAAATAATGAACAGCATTCAGCATCTGGTGGTATGGTCTGGTAGAGCCTTCAATTTCTCTTCTTTTCTAGAATTGTCTGGAATTTTCCATGTGAAATTTTGAATCAGACAACCTAGCTCAGAAACACATGTGCCGCTTAAAATTCATTTTATTGCCAGAGGTGATGTTGCATGCCTTTAATTCTAGCACTCAGGAGGCAGAGGCAAGTGGATTTCTGTGAGGTTAAGGCCAGCCTTGTCTACATAGTGAGTTCCAGGTCAGTTGGGGCTACAGGGACACTCTGTCTCAAAAAGATTTTAAAAAATTATTTTATTTTATTATTTATTTTTATTTATGTGTATGAGTGTTTTGCATGTATGTACAGAGTGTCCTTGTGTGGTACAATGCCTGCACAGGTCAGAAGAGGGCATTGAGCCCCTGGAACTGGAGTTATGGATGTTTGGTTATTAGCCACCATGTGGGTGCTAAGAACTGAACTTGGGTCCTCTGCAAGAGCAGCCAGGGCTCTTAACCATTGAGCTATCTCTCTAGCTAGCTTTTAGTAGAATTTCATTAAGTTCAAACATTGATGGAGGAAATGTTGACCACCTCCTCCATTACATGACTCCGTGAACTTGAACTTGACTTTCCACTTGCCTGTGGCTTCTTTTTCTCTCTCTGTGAGTTCTAGTGCTGCTTATGGACAAAAGGCCTTCAAGTGATGGGAACATCGCCAAATCTGAAGCAAATCTAGCTACCCATCACCTCTGCAGTGACTACTGGCCTTTCCTAGTCTACTCTCAACTCCCTTCTAGCCAAAACTCACTCATGTCAATCTCACGTGGCTTGGGGTGGGGTTTGGGGTGGGAAGGGTCTGTCACCAATACCTAGAAAAGGGGACAAGGGAGGGGGCCCTCGGAGGGGAGGAGAGAGAACACCATCTGAGTATCCAGAACTGAAAGTCAGCCACTTTGGACAAAGATAGAAAGACAGAGGCCAGCACAGAGGGTTGTGGGTTGTGGGGAGGCCTGAGGGCAGGCAGAGGAAGAGAAACTAGGAGTGGCCAGGGCAAAGCCTTGGGCAGGAGGAGAAGAAAGAAGGGATATCTAGACAGAAGCAGGGCAGAGTCCTGAGCCCCAGGAGCAGGTTCAGCAAGGACAGAAGAGGCTGGTGGGCGGGAGGGACAGCAGAGTGGGGAGAGACTTCTCTTCTACCCCTGCGCCCCTGCAGAGACCACAGCCTCTTCAGCAGAGGTCAGTGCCTTCAGTTTCAAAGCTACCTTCTACTGTGATAAATAGCATGTATTTAGAAATGCAGAAACACAGATGTGCACCAGGCCTTCTGAGCAGCCATGAAGTCATCCCTCTCCAAACCACTGACCAAGACACTGGGTACTCCACTTGCTTCTCCCAGAGGTTGCCAACACCTTGATATTTTATGATCAGATATTTACTGTTATAATCAAAGAAAAGATTGGACTAGATGGCTCAGTGGTTGAGAACACATGCTGCCCTCCCGGAGAACCCAAGTTAGGTTCCCAGCACTCATAGGGTGGCTAACAACCATCCATAACTCCAGTTCCAGGGGACCCAATGCCTCTGTGAGCATTACACACATGTGATGCACTTACAGACATGTAGACAGAACACGTACGCACAAAATAAAAGTAAATGATAAAAAGAAAAAGATGCTGGAAAATTCAAGGCCAGGACTGAAATGTGGTGGAGGGGTGATTAGCCAGACCAAGAGAAAAGACTGAGGGCAAATCAGAAAGTGGAGGCATCTGTAGACCTGCAGGCAGGGCCCAGGGCCATGGGGGTTGGGTGTATGTGATGCCAAGCGTCCCTGAGGGCCCCCAGCTGCCCAGGTCACAGTAAACAGCTAGGGGCTAGCCTGTCCACTGGGGTTGTAGCTCAGCACACATGCCTTTGGTGATGCCCCCCTGTAGATTATCCTAGCTGTTTACTTAACACTGAGAGGCAATGCCTAGGACCGTGGCCAGGAAGCAAAACCCAGAGAGTCTGTGGCTTCATGAGGAAGATCAAGTTGTGAAGATTTCTGCAGCTCTCTGAGGGCTGTTGGTCTTGCTCCTGGGCGTCTTACTGCATTGTTTCTTTCTGGCTTTCTCAGAGACCTTCTTTTCCTGCCCGTGGCTCAAGAGAACCCTTCTTCTTGTAAGACATTTTGGTTTTAGCTCTGTTCCAAGGGAAGAATGGTCAGGGGTATGTTTTGGGCTAGTGAGACAGCTTGTTTGATTCCTGGAACCCATAAAAAGTGGGATGAAAGAACAAACTCCACAGGGTTATTCTCTGGCTTCCACAATATGCTGTGGTTTGAGCATGCCCCCTCCCCCATTAATCTCTCTCTCTCTCTCTCTCTCTCCCCATCTCTCTCTCTTTCTCTCTCTCATATGCACACACAGAGATTGAGAGAGAAATAATAATAATAATTTAAATAATGTTAACTTGGACATAAAGATGGATGCAGAAATGTAGGATTATCAGTGCCTTTGGCTTCTAAAGCTACGTTGATTTTTTGGCTTTGAAAATTTGTGAATGTCAAGGGTGTCTGTTGCATGCTAAGTTAAATGCAAAACCAGGGCACGACCCTATTTAGGTCCTGGGGAAAGGGGAATAGAAAGTCTGGAAGCAATGCCAGGTGGGTTCAGAGGCCAAGTGTGGAGAGAGTGGGGGCGCTGAGCGAGAAGCCGAGCAGGGAAGGGAGCAGAAGAGAAACAGTGCGCGTGGCTGGAAGGTCTGCCCGAGTGTGGCTGGCTGTACGGTGAGGGCTCTGCCTCGGTTGAAAGAATCACCAAAGACAAGGCAAGGCCCACGTTCTCTCACACAGGCCTGCACGGAGAAGTTCAGTGTTGATTCTTAAGAAATAGAACCAAGTCCAAGTCCTGAGTCTCCTCCTGTTCTGTAAGGCCAGGCCTAGTAGACAGACGATGCTTCTCTGCCTGGCTGTATGGGTCTGTGGTGCTGAAAGCTCCCCAGGCCCTCCAATATGTCTGCATCACTCTTCTAAAATGTGGAGGTGCCTACCCACAGGGAAGTCTGGGTTGACAAGGTGGTAGGAAGGCCTATGATAAATTGTTCCAAATGCTCAAATCACATCTCCATGAGAGTGACACTGGCTGCCATCTTTAACGTTGTAAGCAACCATCTAAAACTTCCAACTCTCTTTTTTCCCCATTTACATTTAATGTACTTTGATGTGATATATAATATATGTAAGTTTTGTCTATCTGTCATTTTCTGTCCCTTATCAGAAAGAATGCTCTAGGAAGACAGAGATTTCTATAATTTTATTGCTAGGACTCCAGGGACTAAAAGTGCATTTGGCCTCTGTTGGGCACACAACAGACATCTGTGGAGTGACCAGAGTGTCTAACTTGAGTGTGCATGGAGACTGAAATAGGGGCTGTGTGATATTTCGAGGCGCCATTCCCAACTCTTGTGAGCAGTGAGCTGGAAACATTTTATCACTTCAGCTACGACAGCTGCTATCTTTGAAAGGTACCTGCTGCTTGTAAATGCATTTTCTCTTTATTGATTGATATCGATCTGAAAACAGAAGGGCCTCTTCTCTGTCTATATTCATTTAAGTAATAAACCACACCACCGTGTATACACGTGGGTTTGTGAACTCCTTGCAGTTGCTCTGAGAACACCTGAGGCCCACAGCCCACAGCCCACAGGTCAAACACCAGCTTTGAGAACCATTCTCAATTAGGTACACTCTAACACTTATTACGTTATATTTTAGTGGCCAAAGGACCAAACTCAAAGGGTTCAGAAGGTCAGTGATTAAGTTTTTAGTGAGAAGAATAGGAGCCAAAGGATCTTAACTCTCACAAAAACCATCTGGGTGGAGCAGAGTCCAGGACAGTCCTGGAATCTGGGCTCTGACATTCCAGTGCCAGGGTGTGAGGCAATCATCAACGGTTCTGGGAGTTAGACCCTTGGGGTAGCAGACGGGGGCATACTGCCTGGTCCTGGCTGCAGCATCCACCTTGGGCAGTGAGGTGGAGTCCTTGAATGTATTTGTGATGGGCATGGGCTGTTGCAATAGGGCAAGTGGTGGCTCTGCACTCCTTGCTGAGCAGCTGATGACCTACAGTCCCCTAATTAGAGAGAGAAAGTCCTGTTTGAGCTTCAAACTGAGGCTTGGGTTCTAATGCGCGTTCTAATTCCAGAACATCTGGCAAAATAAAAACAGCTGTGAAGAGTCCCTCTATCCTCGTCTTCCAGTGTCCAGCTCTTGTAGACACTGAGCCCTTCCCCTGCTCCTCTTGGGATTTCAAGAAACACGATACCTGCAAGCAGGCATGTGCTCTGACCCTCAAAGAGCCTCCAGGACCCCAACTGTCATGTCACCTTGTGCTGCACTATGTCCTGTCTGTCATCTCAGATGGGCTTAGTGGTAGGAACAATCCCACAGACTCCGGCCACAGAGATGACAGCGGGTCTATTTTCAAGACCTTGGGCTGTGAGCAAGTCACAAACAAAACCAAAGAACACGACTCATTGCCCCAGAGCACCACTTTTCAGCTACTGATGGGTTTGGCTTCTGTCCTCAATGTTTGTGGGTCAGCAGAGAAGTGTCCACTTACGTAGGATGTAATTTTAAGAGCTCTAAAATGCTCAGCTATTCTTTGACCTAAAATAGAAATCTGCTTGGTTGAGACATGTGTTGAGGTCAAGAAGGCTCCTGTCAAAAAGAAATAACTACCTAGACAGGGTCAACCTACTTCACACAGTTCATCATTGATTCTTAAGACATAGATAAAAATTCTGCAGTCTCTTCTTGTTCTGCTAGGGCAGGCCTAGTAGACACATGATGCCTCTGTGCTTGGCTGTGAGGCATCTTTGCTTTAAGATCCCTGGGTCCTCCAACATCCTCCCATCATCCTTCTGAATCCTGGAGGTGCCTACATACAGGGAAGTTTGGTTTGACAATATTGAAGGAAAGCCTATGATAAATTGTTCCAAATGCTTAAACAGCATCTCATTGAGAGCCACTCTGACTGCCATCTTTAACATTGTGACCAGCCACCCCAAACTTCCTGGCCCCTGATTCTGTACCATTTATTTTTAGTATGCTATCTCCTATCAGAAAGTATATTACAGGAAGTCATGGGAGCCAGGCAGGCTTTTACTGCGGCAGGAGCTAGGTATATGTATGATACAGGGTATAGAACAGGTCAGGCACTTTTGACATAGAGGCAGTACAGGGAAATAGCTACAGCTTTGGCTTGGGGAAAGGCCCAGGGTAGGAAGTTTCTAGTCACAGGAGCCCAGAGAAATTGTTGTGAGTTAAATAAACAGTAAGGCTCCACTTCCAACCGATTTTATTGTCTTGACTCATTGAATGTGGATTCAAAGGCATACAGTGTTCATGGAAGTGACCTTTAACTTAACCTTCTTTAGTAATTCTCCTGTTATTCTATCACATTTTTTGGGGGAATAGAATCCCTGCTCCCACTTTCTCTAACCCAACACCAGGAGTGAGGCCCAGCAATCCACTAGACGTGCCGCGCTCCAAGGTGAGGCACTTCACTTTCCGTGTTCTAATGTTCTTTGAAGGTGGGTGGAGGAGCCAGGGGCATGGCTTTCTATGTCTACCAGGGAGATGAATTCAGTGCTGAAAAGAGTCCAAGGAAGCTGCTTCTTAGATGCAAAAAAAAAAAAAAAAAAAAAGCACTCCCAAACAATGGTGGTTTCTGAAGTTGATAAGAAGGAAGTATATAGTATATCTGCCAAGTAACAAAGAGTAGTTTTGGTTTTTTTCAGTGTGTTTTATGGGAAAAGCTCTGGGCTAGGTCCAGAGGGAGCAAAACAGAAGGAACATAAATTGGGGAACCACAGGCCCTACTGGGGCAGTTGTGGCTTGCACCTGGCATCCTGGTGTAATATGTAATAGTTCCTCTTTTTTGCTGTTTGTTTTGATTTTTTTAAAAAAGAGAATCTCACTTTGTAGTCCTGGCTGTTCCTGAACTTGGGGACCCTCTTGCCTTAGTCTTCTGGGTGCTGAGATTACAGCTATGCACCACCATGACTAGCTTTGTTCTTTTCTTTTACTGTCAAGGGCACCTGGCTTAAGAAACAAATGCCACATCTACCCTCAGTATAGAAACGCTACTGGAGAGCTCACAGCCCAGCTGGAACAGACAAAGTGCTCCTGTTTTTGGAATGAGTGAATGAGATAAAGCTGGGCTGTAGCTAAGGGTTTCCAAGGAGTGAACCTACATCCTTCCCTCCTTTGCCATTAAGGTCCTTGTGTGTTAAAGTGGGTTTCATAGTAAATGATCCAGGTGCCACTAATATCAGGTGCCACTAATGTGGACCATCAAATGTGTCCATACTGTGTGGGTGATACCCTTTGTAGTTAACCCTGAGGTCCACCATGGCAAGGATGCCCCTTGGAGTTATATACACTGTGTCATGGATGTTGGGTTTGTAATGGTTGAGAGGTCAATGTCTTATTCCAGTCAATCACCTAGGGCCAAGTTCATGCCTTGTTCTCCTTTAAGTGTTTTAGCTGCAATTTTCCAACAGAGCAGCCCTCCAATGCACATGAGTTGAACTGAGTCATTTAAAAAAACATTATTATAACTAAAAATTTTATTTGAAAGCTTTACTTATTTTTATTTTAAGTGTACGGGTGTTATGCCTGCATGTATGTAGTGCATCCATGTGGTACTGTGCCTGTGGAGGCCGGAAGAGGGCATCAGATCTCCTAGGACTGGAGTTACAGATGTTTGCTAGTTGCCACGTGGCTGCTGGGATTTGAACCTGGGTCTTCTGCAAGAGCAGCCAGTGCTCTTCACCAGTTTTTATTTTTATTTATTTATTTTTAATCTTATTCTTTTTTTTTTTAACTCCCCAGACTGTGAATTTTCTTTATCTCTAGAAGTTCAGTTACATGCTTTGCATTTTCTGTGGGGCATAGGTGAAGGTACACTGGAACTGTAGAAGAGGAATAGAAACATGATAGGAAATCTCTTGGTACTGGGGAGTGGGAAAGCGTCAACATCAAGGCCTGGGTACCCAGGACCACGTGAGGAATAAAGACCACAGCTGGCCAAGAGAGATGGAAAGCTCATTCTTTCTTAAAAAAATTCTTAAGATTTATTTATTTTTATTTTATGTGTATGAATGTTATGAATACATGTATGTGAGTATACTCATGTTGTACAGTGCCCACGGAAGCCAGAAGAAGGCATTGGAACCTCTGAAGCTGGAGTTATGGACAGTTGTTAGCCACAATATTGGTGTTTGGACTTGAACCTGGGTCCTCTGCAAGAGCAGTCAATGCTCTTAACCATTGAGCCATTTCTCCAGCCCCAGAAGTCCATTTTTGAGAATCAGTTCTCCCAAGACTAGAATCTGTAAATGACAACAACCTCCCCAGTCCCCGGCAAAAGCCCAACACAGAAGCCCAAGCTCCTGCTGTGGGAAGTCACGAACTATCTCCTCAGCCCCAGCAGCTTCTGTCTTAAATGAGTGTGAGCATCAGGGATGGTGGGTCCTTGCCTTGTGTCTGGGCTGCGTAGGACCCATGTCCCAAGGTCAGATCGTATCCCAAAATTTCCAGGGAAGTCTTAGCTTCAAGCAGCATGCTGGGTTAGAACACTACATGTTGGACTAGTGCCAGACAAATGTGTCCTGATTTTTGTTTCAAAAAATATGGTCAGCATAACTGGAAAGAGAGAAATTGGAAAGAATAGTAACTGGAGCCCAGGCCTGGGTAAGAGGAGGAAGCCACAGGGAGCCACAGGCTCATTTCAATTTGTGTAAGGATCAGTGGCTACAGAAGCCCTCTGATCAGAAGGGCTGCCAAGGATTGCTTCAGCCTCAAGTCTTTCCATAAACACTAAACACATCCTGGCCATGAAGCCAGATGTAGGTCTGTGCCTTGGCCATCCACATCCTATCAGTGGCCTTGGACAAGTGGTTCTACCTAATCTACACTGTTTGTGAACCTGGAGAAACAATGGTGCCAAGTCCTCCCAGGGTTATTTTTAACACAAATGAATGGAAACTGATTAGCCTGGCGCCTGGTTTATGCTGCAGCCTTCCCCGGTGGTCACCATCCTCCTCCCTAACACGTGCTTGGCCCTCAGGTTAGTGTGAGGACATACAGGGTGAATAAGACACAGTCTCAGCCTATAGAACACACTACTATGTATCCAGTTTGCCTCCCCTGATGTACCTTTGTTCCCTGATAAATCATGGGTCTATTCAATAGCTTTCTAAAAACTAGTTCTCCTGTGTGTGTGTGTGTGTGTGTGTGTGTGACTGGTAGATGTGATCGTGATAAGGTTTAGACTAATAAGATGCAGATGGAAGTCATTGGGTTGACTCTTCAAAAGATGATACTAGAGGTGGAGTTGATGGCACAAACATGGTCATGAAAGCCACGTGCCAAGGCAGGTTAAGAAGAGAAAGAGGCATCTTCCATGGCAGGAACTGACAAAATAAGTCAAATCTATTCTGCTATATCGATCAATAAAGTTTTATTGTAGCATTGCCATATCCATTCCTGTTTGTATTTTCTGTGGATGTGACAGAGCCCATACAGTCCCCAGAACCTGTACTATTTATAGTCCAGCCTTTTCACAAAAAGTTTCAACACTCTTAATGGGGTCAGTGTGTCCTGTACCAGCTGTGGGTTCCTTATCCTGCAGTGTCTTAGTGATGCAATATCAATTCTGCTGAAATCATTTAATTGGATGTTTTGCTTTCTGGCTCTCCAGAACACACTAAAGTGTGTAGTACCTTGCAGTTGGATGACTTCTAGGTCCACCAAGAGGTTTAAAGTTTCTGCTTGGAGATTCAGGAAGGGGAGAATACCGTGAGGGATCATCAGTTGCAAGTGACAGAGACCTTCTCTAACTAACCTAAAGGTACAGGAAGGTAACTGTACAAAGAAAGGTTTAGGAACTAGTTTGAGAAAGGGCAGGAATGAGAAGGTTAATGAGATACCTAGAATCTATCTTTCTGAGGTTGGAGGTAGAACGGATGGTACAGCTTTTGGCTGTGAGAGAGATATTCTCTACTGGTACTCTAACCAGACAGTTCTATATGAGAAAGGTTTAATTCCCAGGAAGAACCAACTAAAAAACAGCTCTCATAGGACTGCTGAGATGGGTCAACATGCCACCAAGCCTGTGACCTGAGTTTGATCCCAGGGACCCACATGATGTGAGGAGAGAACTGACTTCTTCAAGTTGTCCTCTGACCTCCTATGTGTGTTATCAGATTGGTAAAACTGTTTTTTTAAGTGGGGTTTAAAGCCTGATCTGGCAATTGCACTTGTCTGTTTGGTACAGGAATGGCATGTCCCAAATTGAACTGCTCCTCAGGACTTGTGAATAAAGACCAGAGGCAGAGCCATTTCTGCAGGTGCAGAAAATGTGAGTGGGAAGTAAGCTGCCATGTTTTGAGTCACTGAAATTTGAGGTGACTGTCACACATAACCTGGGGCAAGGTGATAAAACACAGCACAAAGCTCACTGTTGTGCTTCCTGCTGATGTCCGTACCTGTCTTGTTGTCTTTTAGTTTCTGCTGAGGCTCCAGGGCAGAAAGCAGAGGAGTGGGGAGTTCAAATTGAGAGGAAATTCATTTGTTAAAATTAAACTATACTGGGATTTCCTAAAAATTGTAAATGAGACTTTTTTGTCTTTTAAAAATATTTTATGTATTATTTTTTATTTTATCTGTAGAAGTGTGTTGCCTGCATGTATGTAAGTGCACCTGTGTTGTGCAATGCCCATGGAGGTCAGAAGGGGAGTCGAATCCCCTGGGACTGGAGTTACAGATGGTTGTTAGACATCATGTGGGTTCTGGGAATTGAACCTGGGTCCTCTGAAAGAGCAGCCAGTGCTCTTAACTGCTGAATCATCTCCCAGTCCCAAGACAAATCTGTTTTCTAACAGGGACAAAAGAAGCTGTCATCTGGGGTTCAGGCACCTGGGGAGATGGTGACAGTAGGGGACTGAATTTCCTGGTGGTCCCACTTCACATACTGGTACTTGATTTTGCAAGTGTTTCTCTGTCACAGAGAGGACACAGGCTGTAGAACCCAGTGCACAGATGTCTACCTCCAGGAAAAGATGCCAGCTTTTCAAGACCCCATGTGAGGATGCAGTGAGAAGGATCTGTAGGAAAACCAGCCCTGCCAGACACCTGCTCTCCGGTGCTTGATCTTAGATATCCCAGACTTCACAGTTGCAGAAATGTCTGTTGTTTATAAGCTGAAAGGAGAAAGAAAAGAAAGTAAAAGAAAGAAGAGGAAAGAATGAAAATAGAAAAGGCTCTGGAATTCATCTGGTTTATTCCACAGATGGGGAAGTTAGGAGCTTGATGGTTTAGCAGGGAAAGACGCTTGTCACCAGGCCTGTCAATGTTAGTTCAATCCACGGAACCCACGTGGTGGAAGGAGAGAGCTGACTGCCGCTAGTTGTCCTCTGAGTTCCATACTTAGGCCATCCCACACATGTGCACAACAACCCGCCCCCCATGCACGAGCCAACATAAATAAAGTGGAGAAATAAGTGTAAAAAAGAGAGAGTTAGGATCCAAAGCAGAGGAACACCTGTGCATTGATCTCAGTTCTGTGGTCTTGAGTTACTCTGGTCTTGAGGATTTGATTTCTGAGTGTGCCTACCCCCAGGAAGAAATGGCCAACTCTGCCATCATGGGCATTACCTTTTGACTCTCCAGTCCTTAAGTGATTCCTCAAGGCCCTTATGCCCATGACCAACCGACAAAGTCAGGGTGTGACTCTTATTGAATTCCAAGCTGGTGCACTCCCTTAGAGTGCAACCTGTAGCAAGGGCTTTACTGTGTCAGGGGCAGGTTACCCCAGCTCTAAGCTTTTAATTCGACTCTGTTCTGTCTGATCTTGCAGCTTTTCTCCTTCACTTCCTTGGAATGTTCAAAGTAGGAGAGAGTCTAGGTGGTCAGAGTGACCATCTCCTCAGTCTCATGCTGCAGGGGTATCACTACCGAGGGCGAGAGGCAGCCTGGAGAAGATACATCACACGGATGGTCAGCCGTGGTAACTTCTAGGCAGTGTCAGAGCCACAGCCCCTCCCACTGTTTACATGCAGACTCTTTAAGGTCAAATCAGCCTCACTAGCACTGAGAGGTAGTGCTTCGGTGAAGGCAGGATCCTTAGGAGGGGTCCTCGGTTACATGATTTCCTTGTCCGCTGTTAAGGATTTAGTCACCCTGTGGAGCAGTGAGGACAGACAAGGTGTGTTAAGAGTCACTTTTGGTTTTGTGAGCCTCTGTGTCTGTGCTGACCTCTTCTGTGACTCCGTCATACTTATGTGGACTTCGTGGCTTCTCGCCTATGTGTGGCTTAGTTCCTGGGAAATCCAAGGGCAAGGTTGAGGCTCACATGAATTCAGCCCAAGGTCTGGCACACAGGAAATTTTGGGTAACCCCAGCCCATGGGCTTGCTCCTGAACACGAGTGAGAACTAAAGACCTCAAGATGGGGACAGAATCTGCTCCTTCAGGAACTGAGGAAATTAAAGATAGCAGAGGGGTCGAACCCAGCTGTTTCCTCTACTTTTGGTTCCTCTGTTTAGAAATGTCGTGTTTGTGGCTTCAAATACACCCAGAAGTTTGAACCCAAAAAATAGGCAATTTGGCCAGGTTTCAAACCCACCAACAATCCCAGCCTCTAAATGTAGCTGTGTTCTGGGGACTTGAGTTTCAAGTTCCCCTTGACTTGGCAAAGCTCGAGTTTCTAGCTACTGCAGTTTATCTGTTATTTTCTTGACTTCCCCAAATGCCATCCTTCCTTTGCCACGGCTCATCACTCTGGCTGTTGTGTCTTCCATTTGGCGGTTGCTTAAACTTCTCCGGCACGCTTGCCTATAGTCATTACAGGACAGTCATTATGTAATGTGGCACTCTTCCATGTTGTGTCTTGGGATGAGCTGTAGGATCTGGTGGCTTAGGCTCCTTTCCTCCCCTGCTGAAGCTTGCCCTGGGTCCAGTGTTCAAGGGTCATGAATAAGGTTCAAGGGGTTGACTAAGTCATAGAGCTAGACTCTGGACAAAGTATGTTCTAACCAGATTTTCAGAGCTCTGGCTTCAGATTTGGTTGATTACACCTTGGAAGTAAACAAGTAAATAAACAACAAAACCTCTGCAGGGCAATGGTTTGAGTTAAGAAAACGTACACAGAATCTAAGGAAAGTTTAATGGAAACCAAGCCGGGTGCTGGGCAGCACTAGCTCACACTGGTTCTGCTGCTGTCCAGGACTTGAGGGTCTCTTTTAGGGGGGAACAAAGGAGTGAAAGATTGAAACTTGACACATGGGGCAGATGTAGAGTCTAGTTCACACATGCCTTTCACCTTGTTTCTGGAAGAAAGAAGCCTGTCTGTTGGCTTAGACTTCCATAATTGAGTATCACAAACTGGGTAATTTAAGCAACAGTGGTTTATGACCTCACAGGTCTGGAGACTGGAGTGCCAAGCTGTTGGCAGGGCTGGCTCTGGACACTGTGAGGGGAAATCTGTCTGTCTCCTCTCTTCTGGTGCTTTGCTGGTAAGCACTGGTGCTCCTGGACTTGAAGATCTCTACCTTCATCTTCAAATGACATTTTTCCTCTGTGTGGTATGTGTGTGTGTGTGTGTGTGTGTGTGTGTGTGTGTGTGTGTGTGAGAGAGAGAGAGACTGTCTTTCTGTCTAAATTTCCCCTTTTTATAAAGGCACAAACATGGGGCTGGTGAGATGGCTCAGCATTTGACCCTCTTCCAGAGGATATGAGTTCAGTTCCCAGCACCCACACTGGGCTGATCACAACCACTTGTAACTCCAGCTCCAGGGGATCTGACTCCCTCTTCTGGCCTCCATGGGCACTACAAACACATATGTAGTACTCAAATACAGACATATGCATAATAAAAATAAATATTGAAAATGGCCCAAATCATGTTAGGTTAGGAGTTCACTCATTCTAATGTGGTACTCTCTTAACTGGTTATGGTTTCATGGCCAAATACAATTCTATTCTGGAGGTTCTGGGCGTGAAGAGTTTAGTATATTGATTTGAAGGAGAGGATCACAATTCAATCTATCAGGGACATAGCCTTCTTTTAATGTATTATTTTCCAAATTGGGGTATGTCAGTTTGATTCAGTCTGTGGAACCCCTCTGAGGTAGAAAAATAAACACTTAGAAGAAGCTAAAGGTAGGGATTTGTTTCTCTCCTCCCTCCAGCTAGTGATCAATTCATTCATTAACCTATAATCCATCTACCCAGGCATGTGTGCACCCATCCGTAGATGCATGCTTTCATATATCCGTCTTTTGTAACATACACACATACACCTTTTGAGGACTCTCGGGTTTCCTAACTATAAGACCTAATATATTGCCAGTGACACTACTGGAGTCTTATTAATATACGTCCTATAAGTCATTCCAGAAGAGTTCCAAGGACTTCAAAGTATAGAACTCAGTGCAGCACTTGACAGCTTTGTGACCTGAGACTCCGTCTTTGAGCCTTGGGTTCTTCATTTGTAATACAGGAAAACTCTAGAGTAAGCCTAATACCCACTAGGTCTTTGGAAGATGGTGGCAGTTACTGGCATTTTTATTGCTGACAGAGACATTGATAGAGGGACAGAATGGATCATGGCTTATCTGCTCATTTTCAGGAGCTCAACACAAGGCATCTTCCTGATGGAAACCCAAAATGCTCTCAGAGGGACCACCTCATCCAAATTGTTCCCACAACAATCCTGAACCTGTAGTTCCGTTTCTGGATTCTGATGAAAGCACTAAACTTTCTCACAAACGTTCATGTATCTGCACAGTCCTCACAGATTAGTGTGTGATTAAGGTGAATTTACAGTTCCACATCAACTGGTCCATGGTAGCCAAGGCTGCTCTCTTGAGAGAGAACAAACTGAGAAGTTCATTCATTCATTCAATAGACATGCACCATGTGGGTGTTTGCAGGGGGGCCTGGGTGTCAGGGGAAGTCAAGCAGAAGGCTTTGCCTCAAACTGCCCACGGGGAGCCATGACCATGTGAACAGACATGATTCACTGTTATGGAGAAGTACGACTATGTTTCTGTGCCAGAGCAGAAGGGGAAATGTTTCCACCGTGGGAGTGTGTGGGTTCATAGAAGGAAGGATGCTTGCGTGGAAAATGACAGATGAATTAAAATGTGGGCTCAAATTATATGTTGGCATCTCTGGGGTGCCAGTCCAACGGTTGATGCAATCTACTAGTGTCTGTCTTTACCTGAATATAACTAGAACTAGTTGGTAGATTCTAAAATCTTCTCAGATAGGAAGTTCAATATGTAAGATTCATGTTGTTTTCTTCAAAGGTAGTGGTCCTAACTCAGTGTCACTAAGTGCTAACCATGTATACCAAACACGGAAGACAGCATCTGTCTGTTTGTCTGTTTTTACCTTTGTTACCAGGGGCCCTTTGGTATCTGTGATCTGTAGGAATCTATGCCATGGGGCTGGGTCTACATAGCTGGCTCCTCTGTATTCCCCATCCACAAATCTCAAATACTCTGATAGGGCTTCCAATGGAGAGGTACATGTCCATGGACAGTGAGTGAGGCTTACTTCTCAATCCACTTTCTGTGTTCTACCCACACTCCACTAAAGGCCAAAAGTTGAGAGTCCTTGGATTCAGAATATAGTGGTCTGTGGGCCTGTTCATCCTCAGCTGCATGCAAAACATGTCCATTTGGTTCCAGTGCCCAGTGCTTCACTAGGAATTTTTCTGAAAGATTTTAGTTCCTTTTGTGGTTGAGCAGAAAGACGGTTGTTTGCGTAGGGTGCAGATTCTGGTTAGCCCAGGTTTGAGCCCTGTTCTGGCTTTGGTTTTACAGGGAGAAAGATTGTTTTCCAGCCACTTATCACAACCCACCCCAGATGGGGAGGCATGGAGACGTTTCCGAGCAGGATCTGAGAAGCGCTTGTGGACAGACGCATCTGGCAGTTCTTGGAAGATAAACCAAACTTCATTCTACAAAAGGACTGCTTTAAGTCCTGTCAAAGTGGCTTTGATCTAGCAAGAATCGAGGAAAATGATTTCAGGTTCAGGCTGGGCCACAAACTTGCAGGGTGATCCTGGGCAAATCAATTCCCTTCCCTGAAACTCTGTTCTTTCCATGAAAAATAAGGAAATTGGACCCAAACCAGACAATGGCAAAGGATGTCTTTCAGGAGCCATTGTTACATGCTGTGCAAACTTTATTGCAAATGAATTAGGCCTCAAAGGAAATGCCTTGAGTAGGCTCTTCCCTCTCTGCTCATCCAACTCTTCTTCACCAAAAATGGATCTTCCCATGATCCATTCCTTCAACAGCCTTCTCAGAAAGAGCCCATGAGGTCACAGGACTTTCTTTCTCTTCTTTCCTTTTTCTGTTTCCTCCATCACATCCCCTTCTCCTACCTTCTTTCTTTCCAATAGATCTCATGAATAAAAGGCGGCAATTCGGGTGTCGTCTGTGCCCCAGGGGTTTAGGGTTCAAAGGAAACACACTTCTTCAGCATGCCAGAGGCAGGGCCTGTCTGGCTATCCAGATGCACTGACTTTCCCAGGCCTTCTGGGTTCTCTGTAAGATGTGTGCACCAGCACCCCTATGTGGACCAAGTAGCCTTTTCTCATAGTTGATATGCACTCTTTGAATCATAAGACATAGGCATGCCTAATTTTCTTCTTTTGAGGCAGGGTCTCATGTAGCCCAGGCTGACCTCAAACTCCTTATGTAGCCAAGGATGACCTTGAACTTCTGATCCTTCTCCCTCTTCCCCGCAAGTGCAGGGATTACAAGCATGCAGCACCACACATATTCTTTTGGGAACACATCTGCTTTTGATTTCTTACTTCTTGGCTTTCTCATCTGGGTGCCATGGACAGAGGCAAACTTCAGCCTTGGCCTACATGTCCCTTGCCATGCCCCAAGTCTTTATGGGTAGATTGAGGATAAGCTTTCTCCTTCATAGTGTCCCAGTGACTGTAAGGAACGTAACCTAATAGTAATTATCCTTTTGTCAGTTGATTGTGTGGTAATCTACTCAGGGGAGATTGATTTACATAGAACAATCACTTTTTCCAGGTGATGGGCCCTTTGCTGGGTGCCATTTTGAATTCTGGGGTGGAAATCCGGTGGTCTTTTTTCCTCTGCCTCCATACCAGTGGCATACTAGCCTGCACCGACTTTGCTTTCCTTTCTCTTCTCTCTCTCTCTCTCTGTTCCTCTTTCCTTATTTATTTTTTAAAAGCTTATTGTGAACATTTCATTAGAAAATCCTCATTATAGAAAAACTGAAAAAAAGAAACAAAAATAGAAAGATATTTTTCTATGGAGAAAAGTGAATTTGGGTATATTCTGCTTTATTTCTTTTTTTCACAGTTGTGAGTTTTGATCTTTATTTATTTTTATTTGATGTGTATGAGTGTTTTGTCTGCCTGTATCCAAGTACACTATGTGTGCTCAATGCCCGCAGAGGTCAGAAGAGGGGTGGTGGGTCACTTGGGACTGGAGTTACAGAATGATTGTTAGCTGCCATGTGGGTGCTAGAACCGAACCCATGTCCTCTGCAAGAGCAGTCAGTGCTCTTAAGTGCTGAGCCATCTCTCTAGGCCTGAGTTTTGTTTGTTTTATATGCAATTGTATTGTACATCTAATTTATGCTTATTTTACTTTATAATGATAACAAAGATTTTTCTCTACACTAATTTCAAATGTATCACCAACATCATCAATATTTCCTGCAGGAATTCTGGATATGGTGTGTTCTGATGGCTTTCCTTAGGCATTCCTTTCAAAGTTGATAGAAATTTCTTTCTAATTTATTGTTTTTAATAGACTGAACCTGGTAATCTACCCACCAAGCATATTAGAACTATGTATAAAGTAAGAGTTAATAGGTCTGGGGAATCCCAAGAGGCTTTCCTCTGGGTTCTCTGAGTTTGAATTCTGTGACATTATTTTAGCTTCTCAAACTCCCCTTTTTACTTAACATTTTCAGTTCTTGGTTGAGGTCTGAATAGTTGCAATTATAAGTAATTCACATCTCGATAAATAGCATAGATATGGTACTGGCCAAAATGCTAAAATGGGGACTAGTTACTGTGTAAGCATGAGGACCTACCTGAGTTCAACTCCCAACACCCACATAAAAAGCTAGGCACAGCCTGTGCTTGTAATCACAGCACTGGGAAGGTGGAGATGGGGAATCACTGCACTCACTGACCAGGCAGACTAGTTGGAGTTAGCAAGTTCCAAGTTCAGTGAGAGACCCTAACTTAAAAACTAAGGTGAGACCAATTCAGGAAGACACTAAATGTTGACCTCTGGCCTCCACACACACATGTACTGATATGTGTGCCCACTCATCTACACATGTGCACACACACATCCACACACTTGGGCACATATACCTACACAAAGAAAACAATAAAATCTACTTCTCTCCTATAAGAGGATTCTCATTTGAAGAACGGAACATTGTAATTATTAGGAACAGCCTAAGTTCAAAGCCAAACTTCCCCACTTCCTAGCTGGGAGGCAGACATTCCACAAGGTTCTGACTCTGTGCCTCAGTGGGGTGAAAATTGCATCTACTTTACAGGCTGTGCTAGATGATTCATACATGTAAAGTGCTGTGTCCTTAGTAAATACAGAGAGCACTGAAAAATTTCTTTTGGAGGCTGGGAATGTGGCTTGGTGTCAGAGCACTTGCTAGTATGTGTGAGGCCCTGGGCTCGTCCCTAGCACTGGGGAAAAAAATCTTTAAAAACATTTTAGTCTATTCTTTAAGCTTTTAAAAATGTGTGTGTGTGTGTGTGTGTGTGTGTGTGTGTGTGTGTGTGTGTATCGTGTATGGGTGCATATGCTTATGGAAGCCAGAGGTTGACATTGGGTGTCTTTTAAAAAATACTTCATTTATTATTTTAATTTTATGTTTGTGAGCATATTGCCTGCATGTATGTATGTGCATCACGTCATCTAATGCCCACGCGGATCAGAAGAGGATCACCTGGAACTGGAGTTACAGATGGTTGTCATCACCACGAGGTGCAGCTCCTCTGTAAGAGCAGCCAATGCTCTTAACCACTGAGCCATCCCTCCAGCCTGACCTTGGGTACCTTCCTCAATGGTTTTACATCTGATTTGGGGGGGTTACCTGGAACTGGGGTTACAGGTGGTTGTGAGTCACCTGGTTTGGGTGCTGGGAACTGAACCCAGGTCCTCTGAAATAGTAATAAATGCTCTTAACCTCCAAGCCATCTCTCCAATCCTGCACCTTGTTTTTTGAGACAAGGGTCTCTCACTGACTTTGATGGTTGCTATTTTGGCTAAACTGGTTGTTCAGCAAGTCCAGGGATTAGCCTCCTCAGCTCTGGGATTACAGACAGGTGCCCGTCCACTCAGCTTCTACTTGGGTTCAGAAGACAGGAACTCAAGTGTTGATGCCTTCACAGTAAGTACTTTACCAATGAAGCCATCTCTCTGGTCACTTATTTTATTGTTAAAGAGACTCAAGAACAGACAGATTAGAGGAAGAAGGAGAGCGGAAGAAACGCGACGGGGAGGGGAGAGGCTGACTCAATTCTAGCCACCAGATCTATCTGGCCTGTTTCTGGGAAGCAGGGATCTCAGGGTCCCTGGACGTTACTCAGGCTGGGTCGGGAGTCAGGTAGGATGTGAGAGTCAAAGCTTGAAGGAGACAGAGGCTGAGGTAACCCCCTCCTCAGGGTCCCAGGCCAGAAGGGAGGAGTGTAGTCTATAAAATACAGGCTCAAGTTTCTGAAGGAAAATGAAAAAAAAAAAAAAAGTCTAACTATAGAATTTACAGTTTTCCTTTCAAGAGGTACTGTTCAGTTGCATTCTGGTACTGGAAGCAAAATTAAAAATATGAGCAGGAAATAAAATTAATTTTGAAAAAAAATCCCTGAAAACATGTATTCTGTGGCTCTATCCCACTGGCCTGAGTTGGTGGTGCGGTTTCCCTGGGACAGAGTGATTAATAGGACAGAAATGAGGAGGTGTGAGTTTATTTTGGACCTGGGTGGGGACATAGGAGAGGTTGGCATTAACCCACTGGGGCTAAATCTGCCTTTTAAAGTCTCCCAGGGTGACCACCTACTGGACATCGCAGAGGGAGGGAGGTTGGACGGACGGAGGGCCTTCTAAAAGCAGTTTATTTTTCTCTTTGCGATGGTGCAGGCTCAGGCAGTCAGTCACCAGGAGATGCCGAGCACTTCCCTGAAGCCAAGGACATAGAGCCCTGTCAGATGGACAGCCCCAGAGTGCTTCCTGGGAAGAGGAGGATGGAGCAGAGCGAGTCCAGGGATCAGGGGAGCATAGTGAATCCCCCCGCCCCACCGGGGCTGTTTTGTCCACTAAGCATGGAGAATCATTTAGCCTCATTGGAAGGTGGCTGTGAAGCATTAAATAATCTTCAAATGGGGGAAGGTTGCCGTCTGGGAGGTAGAGCGAACACCACGGTGCAAAGCCTTTGTTTTATCTGAGTTGAAAACTCTAGAGAGAGGCTGATTTCACTATCGTCCAAGACAGGGATAATTAAAAACAAAGACATCTTTAAGAGGGATCTGAGGCAGCTTGCCCGGCCCCCTCCTTCGCCCTACACGGCCCCCACCTCCACTTCCCAGAAAAGGCTGGGAACACTCTTAAAAGTTAAAATCATCCTAACGAGAGAAGACACGTTCTTGAAGAAATTTTGACTTATAGTTTACAGTTTTATAAGCATTTCAGTAGAAAGATGTCCCGGGCTCAGGCACTAAGTCAAGGCTGCATAGTTTCAAGGCTAGCTTGGTCTTCTGTGTGATTATTTTTACAACATTTGCAATTAAATGCAGATTTTCTGTTGCCTGATCTGACTGGACCAGGGGCTTTGGAGCTTCTGGAAGCCTCGGCACACATGCTTGCACACAGGCGCAGACACATGGAGTCCACGTGTTGGAGCCAGGAACACCACACCCAGGCACACTCGCCTGTGAACCACTGCCCAGGACCCTTGAGGCCAGGGTAGAGACGCCTTCCCCAAACCCTGGTCACTGAAAATAGCTCTTCTGTGTTTCTCTGTTACTTATTTGTGATGATTGAAATTTTCCTCAAGCTAAAGTGTAAGGATAATGCTTTTTTCTTTTTTTGTGGTCTCTGGCTTTGCACATGCTAGGCAAGTGCTCTACCACTGAGCTACAACCCCCAGTCTTTGACATGCTTTTGGACTTCAGAAATCTAGAAGAAGATATGATTATATATGCTTATATATTTTGGTTTTCAAAGGAGCTGCGTGCTCTGTGTGTATGTGTGTCTATGTGTCTCTTTCTGTGTGTATGTCTGTATGTTTATGTCTGTGTCTGTGGGCATGTCTGGTGTGTATGCAGTGTGTGTCTGTGTCTGTGTGTACGTATGTGTGTGTGTCTATGTGTGCATGTTTATGTGTGTGTCTGTATGTTTGCATGTATGTTTCTCTCTGTGTGTGTGTCTCTGTATATGTCCTTGTTTGTTTGCATGTGTGTATCTTTGTCTGTGTGTGTATCTTCACATGTATACGTCTTGGAGGTTGGGCATCCTGGAAGGAGAGGGGCAGGATGCTGACAGATGAGGGCCAGCACAAGATCTAACTGAAGGCTGCAAGAAGTGGTAGTTGCCACCAGAGTAGAGAAACAATGGCAGGAAAGGAAGCGTGGAAAGTTGGGGTACTCCAGCAACCCCGTGAGTCCAGGGATTCAGCAGTTTTCCAGAAAATTCTTTACTGTCCTTTCTCCTGGGGCTGCCCATGCTGCCCAGCAAGGACCAGGAGAAGCTGTTAGGAAGAGGGAGGGCTGTGTCTGAGCCCACAGCAACCCACCTCGCCCATGCTGCCTGCTCCTCCAGGTCAGTGTTGGATACAAGAAGGAAGTCCACTTAAGGTCTAAGTCAGCCTCCGCTCAGCAGACCAGCAGGCCAGGCTGCAGAATGGGCCAGGCCCAGAATGGCAGCAGGACCCAGCCTGGGATCTGGCTGGCTTCTAATGTGGGGCCAGTGAGGTCCCTGTGTGCAGCCCCCATGAGTCTGTGGGGGTGACAGCAGCTGGTCAGCTTTAGGGCTCACGCTCTTCTTCTGCACGCTGTTGAGGGGCTCTCAGTACTCCTGGCCTCTGCTTTTGGAGACAAGGAAAAGTTAACACCGAAAGCCCTCTGCTCCTTACTCCTAGAGACGCTCCAGCCCTCCCTCAGCCTTGGAGTTGCACTCTGTTACTCAGGCCGAGGAAGACAGGGAGCACGTTTTCAGCACTGGGAGGAAGACTGAAGGATCTCCCTTGTCAGGACACTGGGGCAGGAGGCAGGCGCCAGGGTCTAGGTTCTTGGCTTTACTCTGAGCCCAGGTAAGTAGAGCTCACCCATGAGCCAAATAGTAAAACGAGATGTCCTCAGCTCTCAGTACCCTGTGCATGAGCCTCTCCTTTCTCTGAAATGGTCATCTTGTTTCACGCTGATCCAGTCTTTGACTGGCCCAAGCAGACCCATAGCTGCACTGGTCAGCAATTTTAGTTATCTCATTCATTCTCTTCTCTGTACAGCTTGCCTGATTTCTCCTAGATCTGCTCCCCACCCCACAGGAAGCTACAACATGTATGTTATGACCATGCCAGCTAGGCCGAAGGAAGCTGGGAGTAAGTCACTGCCCAGTTCCCAGCCGAGCACCACATGTGGGTGCTCAGGTGGAGTCTGCAGAGGTCATGTTGCTGATCCAGATGTTGAGCACTGGACCTTTGCCCATTGAAAGTTAAGTCCATTGGCAAGCATTAAGTTGGGTTTTTGACATTGATTTTCCCAGCTCAGAATGGAGTATCGTGTCCCCCCAGAGCACCAAACTGCTATTTAGACAACTTAAAGATGCAATTTGAGTTCCAGGCAGGGGAAAGGGGTGGATAAAAGAGATTATATGATAATGATATGGCTGTGGAAACCCTGTCAAATAAAATGCATTTTCTCTGGTGGGCAGGCTATTTCTGGAATTGTTCATGGGTCCCTGCACTGAGGGATGTGTTTATCCTAATGGGAAGCAGGACTGAGCTAGGCCGCAGGGCCTTGCATGGCTTTTAACATCTTAAGACACCACAAGAGACATTTCTGGTGGTCAGAAGACACGTTTAGTGTGCCCTGGCCCTTTCAATGTGTGCTGGCTTGGCTCTGACGGGGTCTGGTGAAAGGCAAGAAGTCTAAAGGGCAGAAGTGGGAGAAAGTGTGTCTGTCCAGATGTGCCTGAAGAAAAGTTGGGTCACTCTGACTCAAACAATAAGCAGTGCTGTCTGATCTCCCCACAGTCAGAGCCAGAGCTTCAGGTAGAGTGTGATCCAGGTGCCGGCTGTTTCCTGTGATCATTCTGACTGCGGCTCATCTCATTCTTTGTTCTTAGACTGAATTCCCCCACAGCTACAAGATGGCTGCCAGCAGCACCTGCAACACTCGTTTCCTTAGGGAAACAGAGGGAACTGTTTTCCCTCCAGTTTAAATGGGTCATTTTAAGCTACCACCTTGATTAACTGTAGCTAACTGGCTGTGAATGCTAGTCCAACATCCTAGGCTGACTGACTTACTCAGAGTATTGAACCCAACTGGGAGGAGGCTGGAGTCACTCTTGATTCCTGGAACTGGTGCTGGGCTATTGCACAAGGAGCCACACCCTCACTAGAGTCTGAAAATAGTTAAGTGACTAACAGTGATCCCAGCTAGAAACTTAGGAGCCAAGTTCTAGCACAACTTGTCATGGACTGAGCAACTTTGCCTTTCTTTTTAAAAACTTTATTATATTTATTTATTGATTTAATTCCCTCTCTCTCTCTCTCTCTCTCTCTCTCTCTCTCTCTCTCTCTCTCCATCCATGGAGAACAGAGGACAACTTGCAGGAGTCAGTTCTCTCCTTCCTCCATGTGGGTCCTGGGAATTGAACTCAGGTCTCAGGCTTGGCAGCAAGTGCCTTTCCCTGCTGAGTCATCTGACAGGCTCTTGACCAGCCTTTCTATCTCACAGAGCTGACAGAGATCTAGGAACTTAACAAAAAGTTAAAATCCAAAATAGATACCAATTGAATCTGTGTATAGGTGTGTGCCTGCGAGCATGCATGCGTGCGTCCATACAATCACATCTCATTTTCTCTGCTGTCACATGAACATAGCAATACTGACATACTCTTTGAAAGAGCGTAGATGTTTCATGGAGGAATTCCAGTGCTCCCAGGGGCCAGTGACACTTTCGAGCTTGGGTTTGTTCCCTCCCACTTGAATGAGACATGAAACCTCTTGTTGTTTCTCTCCTCCTTGTCCCACTCCCACCTAGGTTGGCCTTGGTGACATTCCCTGTGGAAAATATGAAAAGCTGATTTCTCTGGAGCTGCTCCACGGAGCACAGTGGAGTCGGGGCCTCCTGGACTCAAAAGGTGGGATTGGACTCTTAAGTAGAAACCTACCTCAACTCATGTCCCAGGTCTCTCCATCTGGAAGATGGGATGGACTGCTGGGTCCTGGAGTTAGGTCCGTCTTTGGCTGTCACAGGGAGCACAAACCTCATCCGCAGCTGGAGCACCGACAGAGAAGGTGAGCTGCGAGTTCTGAGGAATTTGTGGGTCATTTCCAAGTCCCAGCTTCCCTATTCACAGAAAAAAAAAAAAACCAAACCATGCCTCTGTTTCTCTTGGCCCAAGAGCTCCTCTGGCCCTCACCTTCCTGGTCTTGTCTGAAGCCTGTCTCTTCTTGTGTGAAAAAAATATTAAAATGCTCATGCCCAGGAACACACACACACAACTATACAAAACCTTCAAACTTTGATGCATGCATTGCTACCCTGCTCTCACTCAAGACTCTCACACAGGTCTGATCTGCATGCTCCCTCTGGGCTCCATATCTAGACACTGTCTTCTGTCTTTGTGTATGGGAGGGTGGGCGTAAAATAGCCCCTGTCGCTTCAACAGCCCCTAGGTGTTGAGTGCTCTGAGGGAGAAGCATCTTCTATAGCTCCCCACCTCCAGCTCCCTTCCCCTGGGCTTCATATGAAATAAAGACTCCATAAACAGCTATTGAGTCTGGAAGGGAGCTCGGGGTTTGGCCCGGATGACCCTAAAGTGCCAGGAGTGAAGGTGGGCCCAGGAGAACTGTCTTCCAGTAAGACGGTACATTTCTGATGGAGACTGGCCCAGGACTTGTTTAGAACCTGACATTCTATTGGAGACGTTTGTGGAAAGTCTGAGAAGGACTTTGAAGTTGCAACATGTTACTCTGGAGGAGGCTGAAGCAGTTAGCCAGGGTTCGGAGGCTCACCTCCACTGACCACAAGATGGCAACAGAGCTTTGCCCAAGCCCCAGGCTTAGGGGTAGGGGTGGGTCCAGCTCTCTGAGGACTAGACCTCCCACCCTCAACCCTGAAGGTCTAAGTATATACCTTAGTGTCTTCAGATTGGCCTGGGAGTTAATCGAATGCGGGCTGGCTGTGTCTTTTCTTCCTGTATCATTGAACTTGGTTCTAACTGGTCTCTGTCAGTTTTAGCTTATGCCATAAGTCCTGCAGGAGATGGATAGCTGAAAGAGACAATTCTAGTCTGAGACTGTAAAAGCCAGTGAGACGTACTGGGCGATGCTGAATTTACTTTCTTAGGGGAAGTTTGCAGTGACTTTCTGCCTAGAAACATCACTGCGTGAATAGAACAGCTCTCCCCAGCAGCCTCACAGGAGACTTTCGCCTGGCACCCCTGGCTATTCTTTCTCATGAGTCTGTCTCTGGCCACTCTAGGGCATGGCAGTTCTGGGAGGAGGTTGGGAAATTAGACTGGAGAGTGAGGGCTTCAAAATATCCACCACCACCAGAATCCCACTGGGACTGTTCTCTCCACTGCGAGGACATGCTTCCGAAACAGCCACTGAGTTAGTCCACTTAGAATTTCATTCCCATGACAGTGATCACATGATAGTCATTGCTCCAGCTTGGTCATGGAGGGAAATGCCAGAGACAGCAACGTAGCATAAGATACCAGGCCCCTCAAAGTTGCTTGGATGGGGGTTCACGGAGCTAGAAAAGAGTGAATGAACTGACTGCACCAACAGATGAGGTGACTGAAAGAATGTGAGGTGAGAGATGTGTTAAAATCCTCTCTACCTCGTGCAAGAGAGGGCAGTTAACCCAGAAAGCCACAACTGGCCAAAATATAGAGAGTACGAGACTGCAGAGTGTGTCCCTGGACAAGACTCTTATATTTAACCTCTGCTACCAGGGCTTAGGGACGGGTTTGGAAGAGGACTTAAGACTGTAGGAGCCAGAGGTTGTGGATGACCACAAAGAAACAGAGTTTTCCAGGTGGCTGGGAACTTACAGCAATGGTGACAGCAGGCAAAAGACCCATGTAAACTCAAACCACACAGAAACACAGCACAGGAATGGGGAAATGGGTAAGAGGCCCCAACCTTGGCTGAGAAACCATTGGTAGCTGATCACTGCTGGGTGAGAGAGAGCTGATCTTTTTTAAGGGAGTGATGCTAGTCAAGTCGACCAGGCTTCAGTGGATGAACTCACACCAAGGGACATCTGGGGATGCAAACTTGACTCAACAGGCCTTAATATATATGACAGACTGCATGGAATCTGGTGGTGGGGGAGGGCTGTGGGAGGGTGCAGATGGGGAAGGGGTCTAAATATGATCAAGATATCTTGTATGAAATACACAAAAATTCAATAAAAATATATATTGTAAAAAAGAATGATGTGAATGAATGGACAGTGTGGATAAGAGAAGAGTTTGAATGAATGAATGAATGAATGAATGAAGGGGTGATGTATGGAAAGGATGGAGCATATGGATGAATGTGTGAATGGATCATGTGAGTAAGGGAATATGGATGAATGGGTGGGTGAATGGGTGGGTGAATGGGTGGGTGAATGGATGGGTGAATGGGTGGGTGAATGGGTGGGTGAATGAATGGGTGGGTGAATGGGTGGGTGATGTGGATAAGGAAAGGGAATGACAAATGAGCCAATGAAAGGCGTGAATGATGGGTTGACTAAGGAGAGGGAAGCTGGGCTGAGGAGAGACCCACCCTTTCCCATCGGCCCCTGGCCAACCCGACTGTGCACGTGTGTGTGGCCTCGCAGAGGGCTATGTGCCTTTGCCAGTCTCTGGGAAACAGTTGTGTATAGATACCCAAGAACTCGGCCTCCGCAGGGAGACAACTGCAGACGTCTTGGCACATCTTTGCTTTGCTCCAGTGCCTGCTTTGCTGGCGGGGGCACTCTTGAAGGTCAATGCACTTTTGTGAAAATGAGCATGTCCGCCATGCCTGAACACGGAGGCTAAGATCCTTTGCAGGCTGCCTGGAAGATGGACTCTGGGGGAGATCTGTAATTGGGGCAAGCATTAAGCATACTTGTATTGATTATGTATATGACAATGTGTGAATACAAACACAGGCACGTGGGTGAACCTTGCTGGCAACTCCGCGTTTGTGGATTTCCACACTCAGCACTGATTAGCACCCACAGAGCCGCAATGCAGTGTTTCCGTAGCCATTCTTGGACAAGAGCAGAGTGGTTAGAATTTGATTCACCTGATGGGTCCATCCCCAGTTGATGATAAACGAGGTGACATTGTGCTTTCGGCCCCAGGTCTCAGCATGAACAAATGTCCTTTCTGTGGTCTCTTAGTGCCATAGAGTCTTGGCTTTTTATGCTTCTTGCTGGTGATTTCACTATTTAAAATGGTTCCAAACACCGCCCTGGAGAATTGCCAATGATTCCTAAGCCAGAAAAGGTCAACACGTGTCTTATGGAAACCCATAAGGTATCTTTTAAAAATTAATTTTGTTGTTTGACAGTTTCGTACTTGCACACAATGCACACTGATTAGTCAGTTCCCACTCCTCTCTGCCCCTCTTCCTTACAAATCTTTAAATATTTTTATCATTTTTATTTTTAAGTGTACGAGTGTATTGCCTGCATGTATGTAACTGTACCCATGTCGTTCCCTTGGAACTGGAGTTATAGTTGTTAGCTGCCATGTGGGTGCTGGGCATTGAACCCAGGTCCTTTGAATGGGCAGTCAGTGCTCTTAGCCACTGAATCATCTCTCCAGGCCTGCTTCCTTACAAATCTTTTCCTCGCTTTCCTGTCGTTTTGTTTGTGTGACCATGGATTTGGAACTATCTGCTGGAGCCTGGTGGACGCAACAGTGGGTACACAGCTGAAGACAATTACTGCCCCTCTCTCAGATTCAGCCAATATCAAATAGTTCAGTAGTAAGCAGTAGGGATCCCTGAGCCCTTCCCCCATCTGGGACTGACTATTGACAGGGCCTGTCTTATGCCAGTCCAGTGCAGGTGACTGCAGCTGCTGTGAGTTCATGATCACAATAATTGTGTGGTGCCTAGTGGATGGTGCCTCATAGCCTTCTTCCCTGTCTCCTGACTCTTCCATTCTTCCCAACCTCTATTTGTCAATGCTTGCTGAACCTTAGAGGAGTCAGTATAAATCTCTTAATTGGGGCTGTCTCTCACTGTCATTTATTCTCAGCAGCTTGGGAAGCCTCGAGTCACTGCCATTCTCTGCAAAAAGAGGCTTTATTAAAGCTGAGAGAGCTTTGTCTATGGGTGCAAACACATTTAGAAAGTAGTGTGATGTAACATCAGTGTAGTTAAACAACAGTAGGATAGTCCCTCCTCCTTTGACCTAGAATCTTTCCAGGCAGGGTTTGCTGCCATGGATTACAGTTCTGGGCATAGATTCCTTCCTGTGGATCAGGCATCAAATTCAATCAGAGGATGGTTGGTTGCCCCCAAAGCAATCGTGCCACTATCACACAGATGGGCACATCTTGCTTGGCACGCTGATTTTGTAGTTCACCGGTTCATAACTGTATAAGGCTACTGATGCCTTTTCTCTCCCAGTTGCCTTCATTATACATTGAGCACTTTTGAAAGTTAGCCAGCAAGGAGAAAGTCTCTAGCCTGGTTCCCGCTTGTTTTCTCTGTATTTTGCAACTGAGGTACATGGTGTCTTCAGTAATAGGGTCTTAACCTCTAGTTCTGGTGGTCAGCAAGGAGAACTGACAAGAACCTGTATTGTTTTGGGGGCTTCCTAAGCAAGTACTCCATACCTGACACTGGGATTGTTTTAAGTGACCCATTGCTTCTAGAAGCAGCATTATCTAGCCATGCAGATATCTAATGCCAATCTCTCTTTTGCATGCTTTAATTGGACTACCAGACAGTAAGTTTCCACAGGCTTTTTAGGTACACCCTTATTTCTCTGCCTTCGCCCCCCCGAATCCTTTACTCCTTCCCCACTTAAGCCTTTCAATCTCTGTACTCTCCGTTTTACTTTTCTTTTATCTATGTTCTCTTGTCCTCTTTTAAGGCATCTCCCCCAATATCTTTAAGCAGAACTACAGTAAAGCAAGGCCATATATTGATCAGTTAACAAAAATGCGGTAGTCCGAGGCTCACCATCTTGCATTTCTGTAGAAGCAACTAGTGTTTGCTTGTTCCAGTGTTTGATGTGACTCTATGGTTGGTAACTACTGCAAATAACAGGAACAGATGAAAGAATATAGATGCAAATGATGACACCATTGTTCACAATGTAGTGTAGATCCTTCCATGCTTTTTCTAGTCACTTGCATTGGTAAATATAATATCCTTAAAAATAGAATATCCTTATAAACATAATATTCATAATTTGGGGAAAGTATCCTGTGAAAGAACTCATTTATATATGCACACATATAGATGGGTCTGATGCTTATTACTTAGATTGAGGACAGCAATTTTTTGATTTTTTTCAATTTCTTTTTAGTTTATCATTGTTATTTCTGGAGGCTAAGGTCCAAGATCAGGTTCTGGTGGGGACTCTTCTGGGATATAGTTTCTCATGGCAGAGAGCAGAGACACTGGGCAGGTTTTTTTTGGTAAAAGGTGGGTGAAAGGTTTGGCCCCTGTCACACCTACTCTGATGTGGGATAGAGGCAGCCATGTACCACATGTAAATGAACAGGTGTTACTGCTGTATTCCAGTAAAACTTTATTCCATGACATGAATTTTGCTCAAGTTATATAGCTAACCCTGTATAAGTAAACAAATTCATTATTCTCATTTTTTCTTTAAAAATACTTTATGAATTACTTTTTATGTGTACGAGTGTTTTGCCTACATGTATTTAAGTGCACCATGTGAATGCAATGCCTATGGAGGCCAGAAGAGGACATCAGATTCCCTGGAACTGGAATTAAGGATGATTGTTAGCCACTACATGGGTACTGGGAACCAAACTCAGGCCTCTGGAAAAATAACATGTGCTCTTAACTGCTGGGCCATCTCTCCAGCACCTGTCCTCAGTATTTCACTAGAACAGAATATTGTATTGTGTGTGCACATGCCTGTGCATCTGTGTACTTCTGCTGAGTAGGACTATAGAATTTGAATTGCTATGTATGTACAGACTTAGTGAATGTTGAATCAATTTCCAGAAGACAAATGAATAATAGAGGACTTCTGGGAAAGGCCAGGGCTGGAAATGGAGTTACAAACAGTTTTTAGCTGCCATGTGTGTGCTGGGAACCAAACCCAGGGCCCCTGCAAGAGCAGTCAGTGCTCTTAACCACTGAGCCATCTCTCTAGCTGTGGTCAGAGCTTTTATATCTAGACTTACTTTGTGTCCTCAGGCCTGAGCTGTTCGTGAGGAGTGGCCCAACATTTCCTACTCTGTCCCTGAACAGGGCACCAGCATGCAAAGATTCTCTTGAATTAAGCTCCTTTAAGTCCCTCTGCCACACCTGCCCGTGGCTGCCTTTATCATGGATTTGGCAGGAGAGAGGGTCCAACAGCATCCAGCTCCAGAGAGACTGAGAGGCTGTGGCCTGGAAACAGGGCTGGCTGTGATAAAGTAGAAACCAGTGGAGCCACTGGGGAGCACAGCCTCAGGGTACTGCTCCCCCCTGGCTTCTGTTCTCAAGGCTGGGAAACCCAGAGGACCTGCTACAAGATTGTGCAAAGAGACTGGCTTGCACAGCTGGACGTTCACCCCAGGGCCACAGCAAACAGAGGACAAGAGACCAAGTGAAAGAGGCAAGGAATTAGCCCAGCTTCAGCAGGTGAGGCCCCTCATGGAAAGTCAGCTTCGTGGGTGAGGAAACGGGGAACTGAGGAGTCAAGATGAGTAGATGGGGATGGAGGCTGTGAGCCAAGAGATGCTGCAACTGAGCACCAGCCAGGCAGCAGGAACCATGAATGAGTCATTAGGAAATGTGGATGGCGAGTGAACCCAGAAACTTCCTGTGTTATGACAGGGTATATGTCAATATCTAGATATGGCAACGAAGCCTGGATTTCTTTTAATCCAAAGGCTGGCGGTTGATAAACCGGCAGATAAGAGTGTAAACACTGAGGAGAGACAGGAAAGGATGTTTGGTACCCTAGCAGACAGTCAACAGTGGGCAGTCATTCAACAAATATATGAAACTCAGGAGCTGGAGGACTGGGAATGAGGTGGCTGTGACCCCTGCTCTCTGGGCTCCTGCTGGACTGGCAGCATGGGGCAGGTTGACATGGAGATTTCATACATTGCTGCAGAGGCTCTTACAGATGATAGGCCAGAATAAGTCCTTCCTCCCTTAAGTTGCCTTTGTTGGGTATTTTGTTATAATGAGAAAAGTCACTAATACACTTAGAGTTGCTTTTGTTTTTTAAAAGAACTTTTGATTGTGGGGAAAATTTTAATTCCAAGAAAAGTTGCAAGGATTGCAGCATTCCAGCATACCTCCTACGGTCTAAACACATCCTCCCAGATTCACATGTTGGGTACTGAGTCCAACTGAATGCAATAGTGTTGGAAGGTGAGGCCTCATGGGACTAGGGCTGTGGGCTCTGGAATAGGTTGATGCTAGTATGGAAATGGTTTGAGGAGTGGGCTTTCCCTGCTCTGCTCTTCTAATGCATGATAACAGAGTCCCTTCCACCTTCTACCATGTGAGGGTGCAGCCAGGTCCACACCGGATGTTGATGCCTTGATCTTGCTCAGTATGCTCTAGAACGGAGATAACTTAAATATTTGTACCTCATAAATGGCCTAGTCTCTGATATTTTGTGATAGCAGCCCAAAACAGATCGAGATAGAACCCCTCACTTAATGTTAGCATCTTATATAGCTAAAGCAAGTTTGTCCTCACTAGTGGTTAACATTGATACTTTGTTATTAAACCAACCTCCAGACATTATAGATTGCCCTAGTTTTTAATATGCTGTCTCCATTACTGGGAATTGAACCCAAGACCTTGCACATGCTTTACAACTGAGCGATATTCCCAGTCCCTTAAAAATATTTTTATTTTACATTTATAAGTGTTTGGCTGCATCTATTTAAGTGCATGCTTGCCCTGCAATGCCCACAGAAGCCCAAAGAGGGCGTTGAATTCCCCAGAACTGAAGCTATGGATGGGGACTGAACCCAGCTCCTCTGCAAGAGCAGTCAGTGCTCTTAACTGCTGAGCCATCTCTGCAGTCCCCTCTTTAGCTCTTTAAAAACATTACAGAGACAGGATTTTGCTAAATGTTTAGGCTGGCCTTGCCTCCACTGGCTCGCCCAGGTAGGTAGACAGGCAGGCAGGCAGGCCTTGAACTTGTAATCTTCCTGCCTTATCCTTCCTAGTTAGGGTTACAGGCCTGGTGGGGGCAGGTCTGGAAAACCCCTCTTGTTTAAAGGCTTACTTTCTTCTCTCTGTTCTCAAGCCTTCTATGCTGAAAGTAGTTATGGAGCTGTCTGCAGGAAGCAGGGCTGATAGTCTCAGGACACTTGTTTCTCAGGACACAGCTTCTACCTGCCATCCTTGCATATCTCCATGTCTAGCCTTGTGTTCCCATCACCGAGTCCCATGTGCTCCTACAGCCTGTGTGTTTGCTAAAACAAACCTCCACTCCTTTAAAGAAGTCTAACACTTAAAGAATTTTCATAGTCTGTCCCAACAGCTGCCAAGAATATATATTAACAATTTTCAGGGAGAGCTCAAATGTGGATTTGTAATAACCTAGCCTCTGGGCACACAGATTGAGGATGTCACCCATCAGGACTCCACCTAGAAGGACTGATCCAGCTGCCCAGTGAGAGGTGAAGAGACAGAGGGTGCCCTGAGCAAAAAGCAGCCATGGGATACAAAGGGTCCAGGTGTGCACCTCCTGGGTTACAAAGCATGGATAAGAAAAAAAAAAAATCCAGAGACATCCTGGTTGGCACGTTCCTAGCCCAGATGGAAGTGAATGAATTAGGACGAACTCCTAAAGTGTTCCAAAGGCAACACTTGAGAAGTCTTTGCTGCCAGCAAATTCGAGGTATGTTGGCCCACACAGCCGAATGGATTCGTTCTGTTGGAACAGAGGAGGGAGGGAGGAGACAAGAAGACGGACGGCTGTTGAGAGAGAGCAGGGTGTTCCCTGCCAAGCGCGAACCGCCAGCTCTGTGAAGCGTGGCTCCTTCCAAGCGACCAAACAGGACTGGCACAGGCCCGGAGGAAGGGGTGCAGACAGCCAGGCGACAGACATCGCGCGATGTAGGGCTCACAGCCCGACAGTCTGCCTCCCCTTCCGCCATGTCCTCAGCCACTCGGCCTGCCGTTCCACACCAGCTAGTAGAGCTTGGTCCCCAGCTCCTCTCTCGCCCCACCTCTCCATTGTGCTTGCCCGGCTTCCCACACCTAGAACGGTTCCTCCACGGCCCCTGCTTGCTCACCTTCAGCAGATCTCTGGGAGTCAGCAAGGAAGTCCATTTCTGCATACGCCCCCTACATGTTGGATATCCATCTGATAGCACTTCCCAAATGGCAAACCCCACACTGAGGGAAGCTGGAAAATACATCTCTAGACTCCTTTGCTGTGGGGTCTAAGGTGGACCTTCATGAGAATCAGGACTGAGGTGGGGCCGCATCAGAGGTGACAAGTTTCGGATTTCCTCAAGTAATTCCTCTGTGTGACTGAGCACTGTGTTTGGCTGGTGGAGTCAGAGTCTGGGCCTCCTGGACACCTGATGAGCCCCCACACTAGCCTGTATTTTTTATTCTCTGTGTGTGATGTGTGCATGTGGGCATGTGTGTAGAGGTCAGAGGACAGCTTCATGTTTCTATCTTCTTTGAGATGGGGTCAGTGCTGTTTGCTACTGCCTATACGGTGCTAGCTAGCCCATGAGCTTCCAGATTCTCCTGTCTCTGTGTCTCATCTTGCCATAAGAGTGCTGGGATTACAGACACATGCTACAGTGCCCAGATTCGGGTGCCCCTTCTGGGGATCCTAAAACTTAAGTCCTTATGCTTCCATTATAAATACTGTATCCACTGGGCCATCTTCTCAGCCCTAACAATCTCTGTTAAACTTATCTTCCCCAAATGAACCAAAATCGATTCCGTTGTCTACAACTAAGAATTATGACTATTAGGAGCTGGCAAAAGGGCTCAGTGGTTAAAGGCACTTGCCCTGAAAACCTAGTGACCTGAGTTCAAGTTCCAGAACCCAGCTAAAGGGGGAAGGAGACTAACATCAACACAGTTGTCTCTTGCCCTCTACATTTGCACCGTAGCACACGCACGCTCCTCCCCCATCGTACACGTACCTAACCTCTCTTAGTTTGAACTGTTATAACAAGGCTCTATGAATAGCATACATTTATTTGTCATAGTTCTGGAGGCTGAGAAATCCATGATGAGGGTTCTGGCACTGCAGTGTCTGGTGAGGGGTCTCCTCCGGGTTTGTAGATGACTGTCTTCTCTTTCAGTTGCCACATGGTGAAGAGAAAGTGATCAGCTCCCCTGTTCTTCCTAATAAGGCATCAGTCTGCTCAGGAGGGATGTACTCTCACAGCCTCATTGCCAACTAAAGTTGATGGTCCACCTCCAAATACCACTGGGGTATTTGACTCATGGGCTGGCTAGCCTGTTGTAGACAGTGACATGGCTCGTATAGACAGTGACAAACAACATTGACCTCCACCCAAACAGGGTGGAGAGTGAGGACTGATACCCGAGGCTTCAATATGTAGATTTTAGGAGAACATGAACATCCGTCTGATAGCATTCTTCTTTGGGGGCAGCTATTTCCTGGTCTTCACATTCTGAAGTGTCTGTTTGCTTTTCTTTTTTCAATTAAAATTACATTTAGTGTGTGTGTGTGTGTGTGTGTGTGTGTGTGTATACACAGGCATAGTGTAAATGTGAAGGCCAGAAGACAGCCTATAGGAGTTGGTTCTTTCCCTTCGCCATGTGGGGTCCTGGGGATTGAACTCAGATCCTCAAGTTTAGCAGCAAGGACCTTTACCTACCAAGCCATCTTGCTGCCCTACTGGCTGTTTTCATTTTTTAAATATTATTTTGTGTGTGTATGAGTGTACTGCCTGCATGTCTGTAAGTGTACCCATGTCATGCAATGCCTGTGGAGGTCAGAAGAAGGTGTCAAATTTCCCTGGAACTGGAGTTGTAGACAGTTGTTAGCTGCCATGTGGGTGCTGGGAATTGAACCTGGGTCCTCTGCAAATCAGCCAGTACTTGTAATCACTGAGCCATCTCTCTAGCGCCCCACTGTCTGTTTTCAAATGCTTCCTTCTAATGTTTCCTATTGTCTGCCGGTCTCTACAGCACTGGGCTTTCTTTTCTTTCTGGGCTGAAACTTCCCAGAATGCCTTTTTGGCTCTTGTCCTGTTATAACTTCATAGGCTTACAGCATCCAACTGTTTGAAAGGGATCAAGAGCGTATTAGCATTGGACAGAGCAGTGACTGGGGGGCGGGGGTGACTAGCCTAAGTCAGTGGGGAGATGGTGTTCCCAGAACAAGAAGCAGGCCTTTGCTAACTGCTGCCTCTGGGAGTGCTGGACTCAGGCAGGATACTGAGGTGGCAGGAGCATCATGACATGACTTTTAATATCTTCTGAGAAGTTCAGAATGCTTCTTCAGTCTGAGTGCTCTGGAGTGTGTAATCTGCTTCTAGGAAATACTAAGGACAAGACAAGCACTCTTCTGTTTATGTGAGGTACGACAGCAGCCCCAAAGAACTGAAGGATTTGCCTGGGATTGGTATGATGGTCAAGAATATTCAATCCTTATATTCCCATGTCTATTTCAGAAAAACAATATGATGTGGGTTATGTTAAATAGGAACATTTCCCAAACTGCATTTGGGTCTGCCACCCAATACCCCCTAAAAGCACCAAGTCTTCAGGGGTTCTCCAGAGAGATGACTGTCCTTCTATCAGGTGTCATTGGTGGCTTCCAAAGACACTTGGCATTTACTATCTCTCATAGTCTCTTTCTTTTAGGAATTTGGGGGCAGCTCAGCTGGACACTTAGAACTTGGTACCATTTGTGACTTTAACTGGACAGTATCTGTGGCTGGCGTCATCCTGAAAACTTCTGTGCTGACAGGCCCACTTGGTGGTCAGGGAATGTAGGTGGCTAGCGTGTCTCCTCTAGCATAATCACTAACTGAGAAATTTTAGACAGAGGTTGCTGTCTATGTTCTCCAAGAACTGTGAATTGTATTAGTGACTTTTTTGTTGGTGTGAGAAAATGGAGAATTCCATGAGCTACTTTTGCTATAGACATTTTATACCATAAGATGAATAATAACCTCTGTTGAAATTAGTTTATCCCTTTTGTTCTCCTTTTTTCTTGTCACAGAGTCAGGTGGCCAGCCTGAATCTATACAAGAGTCTTGAACATCCTGAGACAACAGGCTTCAGTCTGAAGTGGGATGGCCAATCCCATCTCCAGAGGAGTCAGTTTCTCAATGAGCTCAAATAGCACATGACAATTTACCAATATGATTTACACACAAAAAAGGCATTTGTTTCTCTTTAGAATTTAACTCAGTGGTTTACATGGGACAGAAGTCACTATTAGCAGGCATGAAAACATCTGTCCTTTTTGAAATGGCCAGAACCAATGCAAGTTCCCTCCTAAATGAAATGGCTTCTAGACAGGGAAAGAAAAGAAATTAGCCAACATTCAATGGTTAAGCCAGTCTCCCTATCTCTTTATGTGTCATGATCTCTCCCCATCTTTTTTTATATCTCTGGGATCTCTCCAATAGGTGGTGTCAGGAGACTGTGACTCCTGCACCGTGGTCCAGAACTCCAAATGTGTAGACCTGAGAGGGCTCAGTTTTAGCCTTAGAGGCCATACAGAAAGCCATCCTGACTACATTTGCCTTTGTTTGTTGTTGAAAGTGAGTTGTTTGATAGGACTATATTCAAAGGGTGGGAACTAGGCAATATTTCCTTATGGGAAGAGTGTAAAAGAATTATTTGTGGGTCCACTGTCAAATGGCTCCAGACCCGTGTTCTAGAAAGCAAAGTGATTTTCTTCAAGTTACAAGAATAATGGCTCAACTGGATCAGGATCAGAACAGGAGATCCATTGGTTAACTGTATTCTTAGTGATCAGGATTGATCTGAATGTTGGGTGTGAGGGTCAAATAAGTGGGCCTGATCTGAGTAACTTTCTTTAGGGTGTTACCCAAAATTTTTTTTTGTGACAGGGTCTCTCCTAGCCCCAGTTGTCTTAGAACTTGCTATGCAGACCAGGCTGGCCTCAGATCTGTCTCCTGACTACTGAGATTAAAGGTGTGCACCATCATGCCCAGAATATTATATGATTTTTAAGTTATTGTAAATCTCTTGGGAAAACAAGACTCCTGAGGGGTGATAGACAGACAAGCATACTCTTAAATGGCTACTACTGATAATTGTAGTTAGTACTATTCCTTTATTTTGAGGTGTTGGCACAAACACACATTAGCAACTTGTCAAAGATCACATGGCAACTGAGCCTCAAAAAAGAACTGGAATGGGAGTTAAGGTGTCCTTTGTGTTAGTCAGGTTTTAGTGCTGTAACGAGTACCTGAGATAAATAAGCTTACACAAAGAAAAGGTTCAGAGTATTGGGAGTTTCTGTCAATGATCAAGTGGACTTATCAAGTGCTTTTAGGATTCTGGCAGGAATGGTAACACCTCATAGTGGGTTCCTGAGGTAAATTAAGCAAAACTACTCTTCACATAGTAGGGGAGAGAGGGTGAGTGAGGGAAAAGAGATCGAGAGGTAGAAGAAGAACACAAAGCTGTTTCCATAGTCTCCTTTGAGGACAAGCTCCCTTGCTCCTAGCCCCATCTCTTAAATGTTCCACTATCTCCCAATGGCACCATGAACTGGGAACAAGCCTTCAACACACATGTGCCTTCGAGTGACACTTAGGATCCAACTCTAACATCTTTATTCCTGGTTGTTCTGTTGTGCCGGGCAGTTATACAGGATAACCCATCTGAACCTTTATAAGAATATTCTCCTGGGGCTGGAGAGATGGCTCAGTGCTTAAGAGCATCAATGGCTCTTGCAGAGGACCTGGGTTCAAATCTCAGTACCCACATGGCAGCTAACAACCATCAGTAACTCTGGTTCTAGGGGATCTGATGCCCTCTTCTGACCTCCGAGGGCACTGTGTGACAAAGTGCACTTATATGCATGCAGGCAATACATTCATACACAAAAAATTAAAAAACAATAAAAAAGAATATTCTCCTTTGGTCTTTTAAACCACAGTGCTGACACCTGCTATCGCCTCCGGGACAGGTGTGCACAAAGCAGTACACCAGGCAGCTCAGCTCGACTTTGGTTAGTGCTGGTCTAAGCAGGGCTTTGCATGGTTAACAGGAGCCACAGACATCTTTAACTGTAGCTTCCCTTTTCCATAGTTTCAGAATCCAAGGCAGAGAAGGCTGGTGGGATTGCTCAGGTCCTTTGATGAACTAGGTGAGGGTTGCATTTAAATTCAGGTGTATACATGTAAAATCTAGTTTGTTTTTTCTTCTCACCTTGGGATCTAGAATGTTTCTGAAATTAAAAGCAAACTGACTTTGAAAAAGTGGGTTGCATTTCATCATTCATTGGTTTGCTTCCTGCATAGCTCTTGGAAGGCTTATTACTTTAGGCAACGACCCAAAATAGTCAGCAAGCAATTATTGAGCACTCCTTATTTACCCAGCACTGTGTTAAGTATGGAGAGCACTGAATGTAAAAACCTGGTTTATACCAAGTGTACAGTGATGGCTCCTGGCTTCAAACAACTGTATGAACCAAACCACACAGAATATGACATCTGACCAAACATTGATCACACAGATGGCAAAAAACGGTCCAATTTCTTAGCACTCACACATTAACTAGTACTTTCTAGGAAAAACAAATAATACTAGTATGCTTTTCTATTAAGAAAAGCATACACATACGTGACAGCAGTGAACTTAAGGACCATTGGGAAATCTGAACTACGTGGCAGCCTTCTAATTAAAAAGATCATTTCATGCAAACCCAAACAGAATATCCTTTCCCTGATTCTGTTTCTTTTTATCCCCTGTAAAACAAACTCTGCAAGAAATGTGAAATTTATTATGAGCGTGAGCGTGCTAACTGTTCAAATATCCCATCAGTCTGAGGACACGAGGCCATGACAACTAGGAAACCACCTATGTGTACACACAATTCCCATCACACGTGTTGCAGCGCCATCCTTCACCCCGGCCTCAGTTGCCTCACTGCAGAGTCTGATAGTGGAGGAACATCCGATGAGTCAGAGAACGTTAAATTCGCAGAGTGGGTCTTCTGGTCCCACCACCAGACTAATCCAAACTCCACCTTTGTCTCTTCTACATCCTGCATGGCTTTTCCCGGCCAAGGTTTCAGTGACTCAGGTTGCACCATGTTCCTTGGAGGAGTTCCACGGCAGCCAGAGAGAAGGAGCTCACCATTTGGAAAATTTTCTCTTTTATTGAATCTAATTTTTCCTTTGCTTCTTTTCCTACTGTCCTGTTCTTTTTGGAACCCTTCAGACCACCCACTGTGCCTTCTCCTCTGATGTGTTACAGTAGTATTTCCCAGTGTTGTTCGGTCTAAGAAGAGCTTTTGAATTTTGAGAGTCACGGCTGTGGAGATGTGGGGAGTGAAGCTTGGGTACTGGGGTTCTGTCCTCAGATGGAGGTACATTCTAGATCTGGTTACCAATCTACCTACATCTTTGATTCTCTCTCTCTCTCTCTCTCTCTCTCACACACACACACACACACACACTCACTTCCTTATATTCACATTTCATTACACATCTTTCTGTGAGCTTCTCCCTGTCTCTACACAACCCCTGAACTAAACTTGGCTTCTGGGGATAAGGAAAATCCCCAATGTGGCAAAATAGGAATATTTGATATTAAAAAAAAGACTATATCGCTTGAGTGTTACTGCCAAATACAGATCCAAAGATGGGGTATCTAACTCACTCATTGTTTTTTCCATGGCATTTAAAAATTTTATTTTTAATTATGTGTACGACTGCATGTCTGTGTGTGGGTATGTGCACATGAATGCTCACAGAATCCAGAAGAGGGTTTCAGATCTCCAGAGCTGGAATTATAGGCAATTGTGAGCCTATAAACATGAATGTTGGCAACTGACTTTGGAACTCTGCATGGTCAGTACATGTTCTTAGCCACTGAGCCATCTCCCCAGCCCGCCCCTCCTTGTCCCATAGGCATTTTCATTCTTTCTTCCAACATTCATTTTAGAACTGCTGTAACAATTTCCAAATCCTCCTTTTAAAACCTTAAGCCAAAAGCAAAAATTGTCTAACTATAGGTGAACTGAATCCTTCAGTAATTTAATTGAGTCACAATGTAGGGATACTGGGAATTAGCTCAAGAATAATACTTTAATATTTGCTATTACCAATAAAAATATCAAAACATGCTCTTTTCATTTTAAGAGGTGGTAGAACCCTATGCCATGGGGAAATGGCAGCATAGAAATGTCAAATAAGTTGTGAAAGTCAGGTTCTGGGGAAATAGACACTGACATTGTGTCCTATTCTCAAACTCAAGTACCTTGAAATGATGGAGGCGAAGGTTGAGGGGCTGTGGGTGTGGACCAGACTCTTTGGCCATTCTGGGTTCTGTCACAACACTGCAGGAAGAACTGTGTGCATCAGCCCTGTTTTCAGTTCCTAAGTTCGCTCCAGTATACGTCACCCATGTAGATGCCATGTATCTAAGTTGATTTAAATCATCCTGTGTAGAGAGTCCTAGACTATTAGGACTCAGCTTACGGGGAAAGGATGCAGACTTGGGTCTCAGAAACACCATTGCACAACCATGTGTTTGTGGTGTGCTTTTGCTTTGAAAATGACTGCAGTAACTCCTCTCATCATCAAACAGTTGTCAATGCTGATATGTTGGTACACCAGAGCATCTGTGTTGGTTGTCCAGAGGCTGTTCCAGGGACAGGCAGAAAGAGCTACAATCCTGGGGCTTCCATTTAGGTTCTTGCTAGAAATGTCACCTGTGTTTTAATATCTTAATGTCTTCAATGGATACAATATGTCCCTTCTCTTCTTTCTAAGAGAATGTTGCCTCCATGTGATAAGAATGTGCCTCCTGGTCCTTCTCTGTTTCCTATGTGGGGAGGGATAGCTCAACTTCCTGCCATTCCCACTGTCCCCACAACCCTCAGGCTGTGAGTCTTCTATTAGGCACACAAGACCAATTTCTAAGAGGCTGGTCCACTAATAATGTCCATAGTTTCAGGCTTCCCAGACGACTCTTTGGGAACTTCCAGTACCTTCCATGTTCAAGACTCACTTCAAATACTGGCTTTGTGGATCATCTTCAGTCATAAGATAACATTACAGAAGGTTTTCAAAACTTCAAATGGTCTCTGCCACATTCCCTTTCTAACCCCATTCTTTGTGTGTGTGTGTGTGTGTGTGTGTGTGTGTGTTGTATGCACATGCTGGTTTGAGTGTGGGGCATGCATGTGGGCATGTGTTTGGAAGCTAAAGTCGATGTGAGGTGACTCCTTCACTCACTCTTTATCTTTTGAGACAGCATCTCCCACGGAACGTGGACTTGTCAATTAGAGCAGGATGGCAGGCCTACCTAAACGCCAGGATTCTCCCGTCTCTGTCTCCTCAGAGGTGGGATTACAAACACATCATTCCATGTGATTTTTGCACGGATATTAGGAATTCAAATGCAGCTTCTCAGGCTTGTGCAGCGAGTGCTTTGTCAACTCCTTTCCCCAGCCCTTCTTCCTCCATCTTAACGCTCTGCTTAGACACATGGACTTTCTGAGTGTATTGTGGCCACTAAACTCTTGTACATTTTCTTTCTTGTTATCCTCTAGGTTACCTTCCAGATAATCTCTCCACTTATTTCCCCAACTCCAAAGTCTGTGCTATTTGGTTCTCCGTTAAACAGATCTGTTGAGGTCTTAAATTCCATTTTATTCTACTTCTAGACTTTGGTTTTTGAGAAATTCTGTTTCAGGGGCTAGAGATGTAGTGCAATTGGCAGAGTGATTTTCTAGCATGCATGGAGCCCTGGACTCTGTGTCCAGCACTGCATAAACGGGGTTTGGCGGCTCATGCCTCTAATCTTAGCACTCAGGAGGTGGAAGCTTGAGGAGATCAAGGTCATCCTTGTACATTTAGTGAGTTTGAGGTCAACCTAAGGTTCTTGAGATCTTGTCTCAGCAACAAGAATCACAACCACCACAACAAACAACAAAAGTCAAACCAATGAGAGGTTCTGTTTCATTCTGTTACAAATATGCCTATCTGCTACTCACGTCTTAAAATTGTTCTCCCATTAATTGGAAAGGTTCTATTCTGTTTCTGATGATCCAAAAACATCCAGAAGTCTTTGCAGGATCTGCTGTCTATCATTTCTGCTCAAGGTCTACATCACACAATGGGAATGATGCCCACTGCTTTACGTGACTCCTGTAAGAATTAGCAATAGCACCTGTAAAGCATCCAGACCCAGAACTGATTTGTACAGGGGGAGATGTTTAACAAGCAGCCACCGTGATCAGGGATAGAGTTACCATGGTTAGAAGATTCTACCCTAGACTCCTACCAGGACCAGAGTCAAAAATTAAGAATGAAGGAGAAAAAGATGGATCTGGGCAGAAAGATGAGACATTGTCCTGTGGGATCTGTCAGTTAATTGTCCTATAAGATAATCATCCCATGTTGCTTTAGGATGTGTATTCCGTTGTTGGTGTGGCCTCAAGTCAAACTCACTAGGAATCATCTGGGGAGATATTCCTGCTAAGACCTGCTGGTCCTGTCCCTCTGGGCCCTCCATACCTTTCTGCAATGGCTCCCTTCCCTCCACAGATGCTGGGTGGATCTGAAAGGTTATCGTCTTCTCTGGATTGAGTCTGGGGGCTATGGACTTAACTTAGATCTTGGGTCTTCTAAGTCAGGCCTCCTGTGGTCAGGAGAGGTTAGATGGGAAGCTGGGCAGGAGCTACAAATCTTTTAACGACCTAGGATAGGAGAAGGGGAAGGACAAAGATCCCCTGTTCTAAGTCTGCTGCTGGAGGCAAAGGTTCCATGCCAGATTCAGTCTCAGGGAAACTGCCCAAGAAATAGCCGTAGTGGGAAGGCAGGATGCCGAGGCATCAAGTGTCTCATCTCGACACTGCTGTCAGGTGTTTCCAGAGTAGTGACAGCCTAAGAAGTGAGGTAAATACAAACGCCAGGACACTCGATGGGGAGGTTGGGTGTGTCCCATGGTGGTGATGGCTGCTCACTCTCACTAAGGCCATTTAGAAGGTTACTGGCAGGGCTGGCTTTGTTCTCGCTCTTTTGCCATTGCTCATGTCCTGGTGGTCTCTGATTCCTTCGTGTGTGTGTGTGTGTGTGTGTGTGTGTGTAAACGTTCATGTGTGGGTACAAGTGCACATTTGTGCGTGTATGGTGCATGTACACGTGTGTGCATGTACATGTAGAGGAATGCTGGTTCTCAGGCTCCATCTACCTTTCTGGAGATGGAGCTCCACCTACCTTTAATTTTTGGAGAAAAGCTTTTTCATTGGCCAGAAACGGACTAAGCTGGCTTGTCCGTGAACCCCAGGAATCCATGCATCTCTGCCGGCCCAGTGATACCGCACAAGACATCTTTTATCTGGGTTCTGGGGATTGAACTCAGGTCCTTGTACTTGCAAGATAAGCACTTTAATAACGGAACTCTCTCCCCAGGCATGAGTTGATACTTTGAACCCTTCCTCCACCTCCGTAGATACTCTTCCTAATCAAGCTAAATGACACCCTGACAGAAGCTGGCAGGTACCCTAGGAATGACTGCACCGAAGCTCAGTCTATGCTGTGGTTACCCACATTTTCCCGGGCCAGGCCTGCTTCCATGGGATGTGCTTCCAGGGTCCTGTGGAGGCTTTGACCTGACCTGCTAGTGGACAAGGATCAGTCCGCATAGACTGCCTGCTGCTCACCTAGAGTGGGAACACAAGCTCTCCATGCCTTTCTCTCACCAGAGCAGCTGCGTAGAGGAAGCCCCTCCCATCCAGGGCAGCCAAGTCCGGTCCCTCCAGAGCCTGAGCATTCTCCCAATCTCACGTCACCACTGTGGTTTCCGGAGCCGGTCTGTGGACAGTGCGTTTGCATCATAGCCTCCTCTCTGCCTTCCTCCCCTTCCTCTGATGGTCTGAGTTCCGGCATTCACATCTGGTTCATTTTGGTATTAAAAAAAATTTTCTGGCTAGAGGTTCCCACTTCCAGGAAGGCTGTCCCTGCAGCGTGGGAGTCAGGCTGACCAGGGGGCCAGGGGCTGGCCGTCTGTTTATTCTACTCCGGGACACTGCTCCCGTTGATTCACCTCATCTTCCATTGTGGCTTAGGCTTGCCTTGACCAGCCACACCTCATGGAAAGACGCCTTGGAGAAACCCCTAACTCCTAGCCAACCAGAAGGACAACATTTGAGGACTTAGTGATGACTCTAGCTAAGAATTCCCTCAGTGCCAGACCAGTCACCTCACCTGTCCAAATCCCCAATCGTGATTGTGAGCCACAACTTCTCCCTTACTGCATGAAGATTCTCTGAACGACTTCAGTGAAAAAACGACCAGTGCTTTACTCCCATTACCCTCTATACACAGACCTGACACAGCCCACCGCCCACAGTCTAAGATTTGACCAAGCTGTCATTTCTGACTCTCTAGTGGGAACAATAGAGAGGCTTTCGTTCTTTCAGTAGGAGGTAATGATTTTTAACAAGTCTTTGTGAAGGGACAGGTGTTCTTCCTGCACCCACTGCTCCTGTCTTCCTGGAGAACATATCCAAGGAGGCCCGAGGAATAGGGTACACAGGGTGCCGTCACCCAGACAGAGAAGAGCCCAGATCCTTTTGCCTCAGAAGTTTCAGTGGGAAAGGGCCTGGCTCTTTCAGAGACAGTCTGCACCTAGAATCTAATGCCCATTAGCCTCTTCTTCCTGGCTCTTTTCCTTTCTGAACCAGTGGGGTCAGAGAAAGCAGATGGGACTGAGCCTCACCCTAGGAAGGACAGCTGAGCCCCGGGGGATGAAGAGAAAGAACAAAGACACTATGAAACCGAGAGGAGATAAAGATGGCCTTCCATACCCCGTGGGAAGATAAGACTCAGTTTTGAAAGAAAGATGGTTGGGTACCAGACTGACTGAAGAAAGCAAGGTTCACTAACCACATCATGTTTATCCCTTACCCCAAACACTGGGGATTTCGACATGCCATTTCTAATTAACACAAAGTCTAAATGCTCTGTTCTTGTCCTTGAGAAAGCTCTGGGCCTCCAAAGTCATGTATTCCACCACATCATGGCCTTGATTTCCCCAGGATTTTACAGATTAGAAGTGACTTGAAATTACACATCTAAGTCTCCTTGCTCTTATCTCTCTTCTTGAGGCTCCCTCTGTTTCCATGTGGACAGTGACCTAATTCAGGACTCCCTGACTCCAAGTCACTTCTGAAGGAGCTGCTGATTCCATATATGGTGGTTTAATTTTATATACACTGGGCTACAAGTGCCTAGCTATTTGAAGAAACTTTCTTCTGGGTGTGTCCTTCACAGTGTTTCTGAATGAGACAGACATTGAAATTGATAGAATGCATAAAGGAAATTGCCCTTGCTAGCCGTGGTGGGCCTCATTCCATCAGCTGAAGGCCTGAGCAGAAGAACAAGACTGAAAGAGGGCGCCTCTCCTGCCTGTGTCCATGTGAGATTCGAGGACTTGGACGGAAGCTCTGACTCTTCTTCCGTCTCAAGTCATCTAGCCTTCGACTGTTATGAACAGTCCCTCAAAGGCATGTGTGTGCATGTGAGTGTGCACACATGTGTAGATGTGCATGCATGTGCCTGAAGGGTAGAGGAGATCCTTAGCTGTTGTTCTTCAGGTGCTGTCCTCTTTGTTTTTGAGACAGGGTCTCTCACTGGTCTGGAACTCACTAAGTAGGCTAGACAGGCTGACAAGAGAGCACTAGGACTCCAGCTGTCTATCTCCCCAGTGCTGGGGTCACAGGGGTGTCACTATACCCAGATTTTCCTACAGGAGTCTGGGGATCAAACTCAGGTCCTCAGACCCACAAGGCAGGCACTTTAGTGACTGAGCTATCACCTCAGCTTCAGGCTCATGCTTTATTCCCTAACTGTTAGAACTGTTCTGGAAGCTTGTGCTGCCTTTAGGAGGTGGGGTCTAACTTAGAGCAGGTCGGTAGGGTCAGGCCTTTGAAGGTTATGCCCACTGTGGCTTCAGCCTTGTTCTGTTTCCTGTCCTACTTTGATATGAACGACCTTTGACACATACTCCCACAGCTACAAATGAGGGTGCTTTGTCATCTTCCCATCATGATAGACTGAAGTGCTTTGAAACTGTGAACCAAAATAAACATTTTATCCTTTATGGTGTGGTCACATCAATGCAAAAATAACTAGTAGAGATTAGAATTTACACAGTCCAGTTTCTTGAGTCTCCAGCTTGTTGACTGAAGATCTTGGGACTTATCAGGTTCCTTAATCATATGAGCTTCTCTCTCTCTGTCTCTGTCTCTCTTTCTCATGTACAAATGCACTTGTTAGTTCTATTTCTCTGGGGTCTTCATGCACTAAGTCCTATTCTCTGCACCTTTTTCATAAGACACACAGCCTCTGTTCTTTCTCTTTTATGCTTTCCTGACCCCTGTGGTCTTCCTCAGAGACCAACCAAAGCCCAAACATCCTAAATACCTCACCTATTTCCCTGTTCCACAAACCAGTCTTCCAATTCTCCAAATCCAGGACCTTTCCACTAATATAAGTCAAAATTGAAAAAGAGTTGAGTAACAACGAACTCCACATTTGATGCTAAAGCAGACTCTGAACTATCCATGAGTCAACCATGACATAAATAAGTGTTGAATGAACAAATCATGGAGGGAGAAGAGACAAGGGGTGGTGAGTTTCGAATCACACGCATACTCCCTCCTGCAGGAGAAACTGCGTCTCTCCTTCTGTGGACCCTGAATTTGCTTCCAAAGAAGGAGTGGGCTCACTTTGCATTGGAGAAACCTGGCCAGCTCTTGGCCAGGGTGATGTCACCAGTGATAAGTCATGCTGATAGCAGCACCCCCTGATATGACGCCAGGAAGAGAGGTACTTCTGTCTGTGGTTTGCCCTGAATCCATAACCCCCAGTCTAATCATGAGAAAATATCACATTCAATTGAGGAACAGCTTTGCAAGAATACCTGGCTGGGACGCTTCCAAAGTGTCAAGGTCATAAAAACAAGGAAAGACTGAGAAGTTGTCACAGCGGAGGGAGACCCTATGACTAACTGTAATGTGATATTCTGCATGGGATTCTGGAGCAGAAAAAAGACATTAGAAAAAAAAATATGGTGAGATCCAAATGAGGTCTGGAGTTCAGTTAATAGTGATGTACCAGGGTTGTTTTTCGTTTTGACAATTATACCACAGAAATGTAAAATGATAGCATTAGAGGAGTGGAGCTGACTGAGAGCAGACAGGAATGTCGTACGACTCACTGTCTTTGAAGATTCTTCCAGAATCATTCCCAGACAGAGTGCTTAAAAAGATAAAGCAGGCTGAACATAAACCTTCCTTCCTTCCTTCCTTCCTTCCTTCCTTCCTTCCTTCCTTCCTTCCTTCCTTCCTTCCTTCCTCTTTCCCGCCTCCTTTCTTTTTAAACATTTTTCTGATTTATTTATTTTTATTTTATGTGTGGATGTCAGTGCACCCATAATGCAGTGCCTGCAGAGGACAGAAGAGGGTGTTTGATCTCCTGAAATTGGAGTTACAGTTGTTTTGTTAGCTACCATGTGGGTGCTGGGAATCAAACCCGGGTTCTTTGCAAGAGCAGCCAGTGCTCTTAACTGCTGAGCCATCTCCCCAACTCCCTTCCTTTCCTTCCTTCCTTCCTTCCTTCCTTCCTTCCTTCCTTCCTTCCTTCCTTTCTTTCTTTCTTTCTTTCTTTCTTTCTTTCTTTCTTTCTTCATATGTGTGTATAGTGTGCATGTATGTGTGCATGTTCATATGTATATGAGGACACATTTGGGTGTGCATGCATGTGTCTGCACATGTGTGTGGAGGTCCGAGATTGATGTCTGATTTCTCCCTCTATCACTTTCTACCTTATATACACAGTCAGGGGTCTCTTAATTGAACCTGGAATTCACCAATTTGGTTATTCTCCTTGGCCAGCATGTCCAGGGGATCTCCTACCCGATTTCTGCCTCCTGAACTTACTGGTATTATAAACGGGCCTCCATGCCCACTTGGCATTTAAGTGGGTGCTAAGGACCTGAACTCAAGTCCTCACACTTGTACAGCAAGAAAGGCAAGAGCTTTACATGTGGAGCCATCTTCTCAGTCACATCTATCTTTTTTGAATGTTTTTTACACAACTAATGTATAAATACAATCTCATCATATAAGATTCAAAAACATGTACAGAACAATCCCTGAAGTCTCTTGTTTTCCTTGGAAACCTACCTTACACTCACATTTTCAGACTCAGAAACGGTCATCAGGGACCAACCTTGAGAACTGTGTACCAGGTGCCAGCTTGAAGGGAAGTGCTTTGCCAATATTAAACATTTTCTAGTTTGAGTCTGCAATGTCCCCAGAGGCTAGTGTTTTGAATGCCTGTTCCCCAGTGGAAGGTGCTATTTTCCGAGGCTATGAAACCTTTCAGAAGGTGAGGCCTACCTGGAGGAAGCTGCTCACTGGGGGTGGATCCTTGAGGGTACAATGTCCCTGCCCACTTCCTGTCTTGACCCCTGCTCCCTGCTTCCTGGTCCCCCAGGATATGAAGGCCATGCTTCCATCACTAGGAGTTGCTCTGCCCGGCCTCCCCTGCCATCGTGGACTGAAAACTTAAAAATCTAAGTCAAAGTGCATCTTCCCTTTCCTGAGCTATTTCTGCCAGGACTGTGGTCACAGCAAAACAGGAGTAACTTATACCCGGAGTGACCAACTTTATCTTCATGACAACCCATTGAGATAGGCACTGCCAGACTCTTTTTACATGTGGAGAAACTGAGGAATGTGGAGATTGGAGATGGTGGCCAGATGGAGAGTAAGTGACAGCTCTAAGACGTCCAGGGTACTAGTGTCTACCATAACCAGACAGACAGACAGACACACACACCTTCATGTTTGCACGAAAAGCCATGTTGTACAACTGACCGATTTTTGGCACAGTTTCCATATCAGTGTTAAGGGCCCACCGTTATTTTTCTTAATTGTTCTGTGCAGATGCTGTCAACAAAGGGGCATTTGGCAAAGTCTAGAGACCCTTGTGGTTGTCATGGCTTGGAAGGAATGGGCTATATCCCCTTCGACCAGTGAGTAGAGGCCAGGGAAGCTGGCCTTTTCATGTGGCTGACTTCACCTGCAGTAGTTTCTTCTGTTTCACCTCGTGTTTCCTTTACTGACTTGTGGGCCTCAGGAGGGCAACAATGGGATCCATTTCTGTATCATCTTCGTACAGTTTATGTGGGAGGAGATCAGAAAACTACATCCTCCAGTTCCTAAGGAAATCTAGTCATTCAATGCAACATTTTACTCCAGGTCCCCTCAGCAGAATCATCTGGGGAACTCTAAGCAAATATAAAGGTCCTGCTCCTCTCAGATGACAACTGAATCACAGTCTTTTAGATAAACTCTGCATTTCAACACTGGGGATTCTAATGCCACCCAGGGAAGAGAGCATTTCTTATTAGCTATGGTTAGCATGAACCACAAAATCAGGTCCTTGCAGTTCTTATGACTGTGTTTACTGACTTTATTAACATTAAAGGAATCGTGTCCAATGTCTCTTCTCTAATCTGGGGCCTCTCACAGCTACTGTGTGTCTATGAATCCTCTGGAATAGTGTTAAAATGCAGGTTTGGATCTGGTAGTTCTGGACTGGAGCTGGAGACCCACACTTTCACATTTCTAGGCAATACTATGGTTGCTGGTCCAGGATCATACTGTGAGCAGCAAGCCTTGAAATACTGGGGGCTGGAGAGATGGCTCAGCAGTTAAGAGCACTTGCTGCTCTGCTAGAGGACCCAGGTTCAGTTCCCAGCAACCATGTCAGGTGGCTCACAACTGCCTGTTACTCCAGCTCCAGAGGATCTGATACCCTCTTCTGGCCTCCATGAGCGCATACATGCACACATTCTGTCTCTCTTTTTCTCTTTCTCTCTCTCTTACACACACATCCATGAAAATAAAAATAAGTCTTAGAAAAAAAAAGACTTGCAGAGCTGTCTCAACATCTGGGGCTTCAGGCGCTTTCCTCAAGAAATGGCTTAAAGGTTAGGTTATTCCTTCACTAAGTATTCTGTGATCTTCTCGGAAAACTCAGCTCAAATACAGCTGAAGGGATGTAAAACTCTAAAGAGAAATGACAAATGTTTATAAGGAGTCAGGATACAAACAAACAAATGAAAACTCCAAGGAATAAAGACAGAGATCATGAAAACCACGATGGCTTCAAAACAGAAAACCCAATCCCAGGAAATTTAGGCCCCTCTGGTTTGAACAGTCTCGACTGGATGTCCATTAGAATGTCAGCTAAGATCCATCAAGGGTGTAATTTCCTCCCACAGACCCGGGACCTCATTTTTGCTGCTCCAGCCACGCTCTGTTCTCCATCAGTGGGATTTACGCATATGGAACTGTGTGTGGAACTGGGCCCATTACATTTAACTTCCTATACCTGACATATTTAATACCTAGTTTTCAAATAAATGAAATCCCTGTTTAGTGCTGGCCTAGAAAAGCAGAGTTGGTTAAGGGATGTTTTTCATGGGCAGCTCTGCCTATGTGAGGTGGCGATGTCAAGCCCAGCAGCCTCCTGAAGAGGATGTCGTGATCATGGTCTCCAAGGGGCTGGAGGTGTGGGGGACAAGGTTACAGAGGAATAGAGCAACTTTTATATAAAAGTGTATATTAGTTGCTTTTCTCATTGCAGGGACAAAATGTCCGACTGAAGCAAATGAAGGAAGGGTTTATTTTGGCTCTTGGTTTGAGAGGATACAGTCCATCATGGTGGGGAAGACATGGTGGCAGGAGCCTGAGGCAGCTGGTCTCACTGCCCCCAAAGCCAGGAAGCAGAGAGAGAGAGATGGATGAATTCTGGTGTTCAGCCCACTTTCTTCTTTGTATTCATGGGACCCCAGCCCATAGTAGGGTGCCAGTCACATTCAATGTGGGTGTTTCTTCCTCTGTTAAACCTCTCTGGAGACACCCTCATGGGCACATCGAGAAGTGCATCTCCTAGGTGATTCTAAATCTAGCTGTTGACAATGAAGATGAGCCATCACAACAAGCAAATGGATTTTTAAAAGTCTCACTGAAAGAAGAATAGTGTGTGCAGAATTATAATCACTCACAGTTAGAAATAAGTCCCTGAACTGAGGTGAGGAAAGCCTCTAGAAGGCACTGGATCTGGATGCTCAATTCTTTATGTGCCACTCTGGAAGAAACTACAGATATTGACTTTGTAAAATGCAATTGTGAAGTGGATGGCTGAGGGCAGGGGTCAGGGGTCAAACCCCCCCCCCCCCCGTGGCCTGTACTAATGAGCCACTTGGCTACGTACTAAGGCAGACACACTTCAAGGCTCCTGGTTTGGGCCCGCGCTGAAGCTCTGGCAATTGGAGTTGCTGGGGAGAGGCAGCCCCACACTGCATCCCACCTCAAGCTCCCTTTTGCAAGACTTTCTGTGCATAGGGTCTCTTTTCTCTTGAAGTTCAAGAGAAAGTAGGATGTGTGTGGGTTCGAGGGTAACTAGGAGAGAGGAAAATGAAACTGAGGCAGGGGAAGTGTTCTGGTCTCAATGGAGATGGAAAGAAACTCTTTTTAAGACCCACTCTACAAACTCCCAGGGCCCAAGCTCGGTTGCTGTGCATGCAGCTGATGACAGAGGGCTGAGGGAAGACTCGGCCTCATCCGCTGTTATGGAATCCAGGTTCTCTCCGCCTTGTTGCTGTCCTCAGTTTCAAAGTGTCACTGTGCTATGGATCCTTGCAGTGGCTCATTGTGGTTAGGTGGCATCTGAGCATGTTTGGGGAATTGTGTTCTTAGCTTTACAGTACTTTTTTGCTACACAGATCAGCGCATCATCCACCAGAGCTCCAAAGAATAGAACACGTAGGAAATCAAGCAAGGGAACATGGAGAAAAAGTCATAGTTATTTTTTATTCTCAAAAACATCTTGAAAACTTCAGTTCAAGGTCATGGCTCAGCTCACCTGACACTCAGGCTCGTTCTCTCATCCTCACATGAGGCTCTGGCCTACGGTTGTCACAGGGATTTCAGCACTGAATGAACATCTTGATTGGTCTCTGTTCCCTCTGTGGCCAGAGCCATCTGAGGGGTTGCTGACTGGAGGACAGAGTGGCCACAGAGCTTCCCTGCGTCTCCGCCCCCTCCTCAGTGGACACAATAACAAACAGCCCTGTGAAAAGCACTTACATTTATGAACTGTTTATAAATTGACTGACATTGATTTATGACCCTCGGCTGGACCCAATGTTAGTTTCTTCAGGGTATTTCTTTCTTTTCAGGCTTTTTAAAAAAAGTGTTAATGTTACGGTTCACATTCTTAATATAGCCACACGCCAAGAGCTACCCAGAAGACAGCTGGGGACCCAACCAATGACCCATGGGCAGGAACTCAGACTTGATTTATGCTGGGGACTAGGGCTGGTGTGGAAAACTGGTTCTGGTTAGTTGAGGGACAGGCCATAAGAAGACCCTGAGGGATCATCACTCTCGGGGATATTAAAAGAGGCAGAGTTTGAAACTGCATGACCCTCTCTGCCACTTACATATATGACCTGAGACATACCAAACCTGTCTCTTCACTGAGGTGTAGGGACAATGCTGCTGACGTGGGGTGCAAGCTACAGGCAGAGTTCATGAGGTCATCTACCTGAGACTCCTGACCAACTGAACCTCCACTACGGTGGAGATACACACTGTGGGCTGTAAGCTGCCCTGGGCTGGGCATAACCAGTTTGTAGTACGTTCCTCTAGGACAGTTAGTAATGGTTTGTTTCCTGGCTTCTTAGCCAGTTTGACACACGGTTGAGAACGAAAAGGTGTTGCTGAACTCTTTGATAAAGGTCAAGGGTCAGGATCATGCCCAGAGTCCAGATTCTTTCCTTGGCCATGCAAGCACCAAGTGGTGAGTGAGGCAAAAGTCCTTCCTTGTCTCCATACACACCAAAGAATAACAGATATTATGTCGCTAATTTTACTTATTACCAGTATTATTATCTCCTTACATCTGTTAAGATGGAAGTCACTAACATTTATCAAATGACCTCAGTGGTCAAGAACTTGGCAGAGCTTGTCTCATTTTAAATCTCTAGAGTGAGTATCATCATTATCCTATTTTACAGTTAACAAAACTGAGGCTCAGGGAGATAAAAGTAACTTGCCCTTGATCACACAGTTGGTAAATGGCTGCGATAAGGCAGAAACCAGCTTGACTCTTGACTAATCCCTTATCTTTGAACAGTCTATTTATTCATACATTCATCTACCCATCATTTGTTATCTCTCTATCATCCATCCATCCATCCATCCATCCATCTATTCACCCACCCATCATTTGTTATATGTCGTCCATTTACCCATCATCTATTATCTGTCATCTTCATCCATCCATCCATTAATTTGTCATCTTTCATATGTCATCTATCTGTCATCCATCCATCTACCCATCCATCATCTGTTATCTGTCTCTCTCCTTCCTTCCTTCCTTCCTTCCTTCCTTCCTTCCTTCCTTCCTTCCTTCCTTCCTTCCTTCCTTCCTTCCTTCCTTCCTTCCTTCCTTCCTTCCTTCCTTCCTTCCTTCCTTCCTTCCTTCCTTCCTTCCTTCTCCCTCCCTCCCTTGAAGTAAAGCCTGAACACTGACTCTTGGAGCTCCTCTTGAGAGCCCAGGTACATCATGACCTTTGTCAGGAATGTCCGAGAGCACCCAGGGTGGCCTCCTGCCTTCTCAGAGCTTTAAGAGAGAAGGACTCCACCTTCCCCTGCACAGACGCTCTTGGTCTAAACAACACCTGGAAAAGAGCCCAAGCGACCCCACAGTGCTCTCCCTAGGGCCTGACTCTGCTGGCGGCGGTGATCTCGGTGGACAGCAGGTGGCGCCCGAGTCAGGCCGAAGGCCGAATCTCATGGGGCCTGATTTGGGAACACGAATAGAATCAAGGCTGGTGAACTAGGGTGAGTCCCCCAGGCTGCTGGAGCGCATGGGGAGGCACTGGGGTGGGAGACAATGCGAGGGCGCCCGTCCCAACGCGACTGAGTGGCTAGGCGCCCACAGGACGTGGAAGGGTGGGGCAGGCTCCTCCAGCTCACCAGCTCCCTTCCGATCGACTTTGGTCATGGGGAGGAATGCTTGGATCCCAGTGAAGAAGGTAAAGACTGATGCTAGGAGCCAGGCCTTCTGTCTAGGTGTTCTTCCAGGGTCCACTGAGCCTCCATTCTTGATTCTGTGAGTCTAATCTGCCATGGGGCAATGTCGCTCACCATGACGTCATCCAGATGGGGTCACAAGTGGGACAGAGCGGTGTTGGGCCGACTGGGGTGAGCTTTAGAGGGGATGGCTTCAGATTCTTAGGACAGCCTGGTCACACCTCACCTCCCACGCAGGGTTCACGTCTCATTTCCCACATAAGGCTCACACCTCATCTTCCACACAAGGCTGCCAGGGAAAGAAGTCACCTGCTGCCTGAGCCCTGAGCCCCAGCCTCTCCTTCCCCTCCGTTTCCACATCCTGGATTCCAGAGCCCCAGCCTACTAACCCCCTGGACAGAGGCCAGTTTCATTCAGAGGATCGTTAATTACTCAACTGCGGGAAGGAAGAGGGAAGAAACACAGATACGTTCGTTGAAAGTTAATGACTGCCCGTGCTACGTACCGAAGCTGCTTTCCACGCGTATACCTGTATGTGCGTGTTTAAAATGGGATACTGCGGAGTGTAAAACAAGCCCCATCACAACTTAACGGTCTGGAAAATCTCAGTTTAATAAACAAAGCTGGCTTTAAGTTACACAAGAGCCTTGCCTTCATGTGTGCACAACCCACCCTTGCTCACGTGTGCACACACAGATATGGCACAACTAAAGTACCAGAACCTCAGCCCTTCTGTTCTCTGTCTTTCCTCCATAATTCAAATGAAAACAGTTTTGGTCTCAAGCTTTTTTCTTCTCTTTCTTTATTAAATTTATTTTTAACAGCACCTTAAAAAAAATAAACACACCCTTCTGTGCCACTCCTATGCCAGGTGCAACCAGGGGCACATTTTTACAGCTGAATTACATGACCTGAAAAATACGGTGCATATAATGAGGACATTGAGAGACTCCCGTGTCCAGCACGTGGCCAGAGCTGGTGTAATAACATTCCTGGAGAGAGCAGTGGCCCCAGCAGCAGTGGGTAGGGCCTGTAGCTTACTCAGCACGAGGAATTATATATATCTTGGAACTCTTTCCTGAACCTAAACATTATTGCTAAGAAAGGGATAACAGTGTGAGAGGCCATCGCCTGCCGTCTGGTCTCACAGGCTTCTATGTAAGTTTCCACTCAGGGTGGCAGGGAACATTCCAGATCCTACTTTGCCTAGGAGTGGGGAGGACAAAGCTCAAGTTCTGGAAGCCTTTTTGCTCTGGAGTGACCGGGACACTGCGGTGAGATGGAGCTTGGCCCTCCAAACACCCAGCTCCATCACTCAAGGACTCCTGGGAGGTGTTAAGACTCTTGTGAGCCCTGTTCACTGTAATAGCTCACTGTACATCCTGGAATGCCTCAGTGTTGTGGGCCTCCGGACCAAGCCCCTCACCCTCAGTTATCTGCAACCGTACGAGGAGACGGGAGAGAAGGCAAGGCTGTTGATCTGCAGCAGTCACAGTAACAGAGATCGTTTTTGAAGGGTAGCCCTTCCTTGGTAATATTTTTTTACATTAAAATTATAAATTCCCACAGCATAGAATTATCACTATAAATATCTATAAGTACTGCTGTTAATTATTATTAATATTTTGTAAGATGTGCATGGTGATGCACGTCTTTAATCACAACACTAGGGAAAAAGAGCAGGCAGACAGGAGATTTGGTCTATATGGTGAGTTCCAGGCCAGCTGCGACTTCAGGGAAACGCTGTCTCAAAAAAAAAAAAAAAAAAAGAATAGTTAAGGACTGAAGAGATGGTTCAGTGGTTAAGAGCACTGGCCGCATTTGCGAAACATCTGGGTTTGGTTCCCAGCACCCACATGGTGGCTAGTAACTGACTGCAACTGCAATTCCAGACCATCTGGCACCCCGTGGCCCCTGGGGACACTGCATATACCTGGCACACTTATATACATTCCGGAAAAATACTCATACACATAAAATAAATTTAAAGAATAGTCAATAAGAGATATTTATTGTAACAGATGGAGAATGACCATTAAAAATACGGAAATTATTTCACTACTTAAAAGTGAACAACTCGGGGCTGTCTAGTACGCTTACAATACCATCTCTGTCTAATTGTAAGGCATTTTTATCACCCTAGATAAGAACCCCACAGTCACCAGGCAACCATCTCTACTCTCCTTCCTTCAGCCCCTGGCAACTGCCAGTCTTTCTTTTGTTTCTATGAATACTCATTCTATGTCCTTCATGCAAGTGGAATCATACCAGATAACTGTAAGACAGTGATTTAAGAATTTTTATTGCTGTTAAATATGCATAGAGCTTACAGATATCATAATTGGACAGAGTGACAAATTTTCACAAATATTGCCATCCAAATTAAAAACACATTTCCAGCACCCAGAAGCCCCCTCACACTGTCTTCTCAGACCTATTCACTGCTCTGCCCTCCCTGAAAGGATCAACTCCAGAATCTTTTATTGGAAAACCTATAAGAACTATTCACAGGGATTCACCTGCCTCTGCCTTCCAAGTGCTGGGCTCAAAGGCATGTACAACCACACATGGCCTCCATCACTTTTAAAAGTCATTTTTGTGCTTCCTTTTTGATTTTCATTCCTCCTCCTCCTCCTCCTTCTGCTTTTACTTCCTCTTTTTTTCTTAAAAGAGATTTTATTTACTTTTATTTTATGTGTGAGTGTTTTGCTTGCATGTATGTGAGTGCACCTCACACGTGCCTGTGGAAGCCAGAAGAGGGTGCTCCACTCCTCCCTCCTCCCTCTGCTTTTCTTCCTCCTCCTCCTCCTCCTCCTCCTCCTCCTCCTCCTCCTCCTCCTCCTCCTGGTCCTCCTCCTCTTCCGCTTCTACTTCTTCGTGTTTTACTATGTAGCCCAGGCTATTCTCAAACTTGTATCCTCTTGCCTCAGTGTCCCAACTCTGAGATTAGAGGTGTGCCTCATCGATCCACCACGACCAGCTAGATGTATTCTTTTTTTCCCTTGGTGTCTCTGTGGATGTCTTTGTGTGTGGCACATGCATGTGTGGCTAGAGGTCAACTCTCCATGCCTTCCTGTCATGCTCCACCTTACTCTTTGTGACAGACTCTTCACTGAGCCTGGAGCTTGCCGAGTCAGCTAGACTGGCTGGGCAGCAAGTCCCAGGGATCCTCCTGTCTCTGCCTTCCTAGGGCTTGGATTCCCAGTGTGGACCACTGTGCCTGGAACAGCGAGCACTTCAATGTCTGAGCCATGATCCACCCCACTGGTGCACTCTTTAAAAACATTTCAAAAGAATCACATTTAGTTATTTTGCTGTGTATGTGCACATGTGCCACAGATACTGAGGAGGTCAGTGGACCTGCAGAAGCTGGTTCTCTCCTTCCACCATGTGAGTTTCGGGGATTGAACTCAAGTCATCAGGCTTGAGAACCAACTCACTGGCTCACTGATTCATTCTTTTTAAAAATTATTTATTTTTATTTTATGTGTATGAGTGTTTTGGCTGCATGTAAGTGCATTATGTGCATGAAATACCCACAAAAGCCAGAAGATGGTGTCAGATCCCATGGAAATGGCGTTGCAGATGGTTGTTAGCCACCATGTGGGTGCTAGGAACTGCATGTGGGCCTCTGTGCTCTTAACTGCTGAGCCATTTCTCCAGCCCCACATTGACGCATTCTTAATCAGAGCTTCTCCTCCCATTTTTCATGTGTGTGTGGTATGCATTGGTATATGAATGCATGTTTTGCATGTGTGTGGGCACCCATGTGGGGTGTGCATGCATGTGCATGCAACTGCATGTAGAGTTCTAAAAGTTTATGTCAGGACTCATCCTCAATCAGTCTTCCATCTTATTCACTGAGATAGGGTCTCTCAGTCAAACTCAGAGTTCACTAATATGGCTTATCTTGCTAGACAGCTTGCTTTGGGGATCCTCTGTCTCCACCTTCCAGGGCTGGAATTACAGATAGACCACCATGCATTACCTGGGCTTTGGGAGATACAAACTGGGTCTCCTTTAACAGCTGAGCCATCTCCCCAGTCCCTTAATCATAGCTCTATTTTTATTTTATGTGTCTGAATGTATTGCCTGCATGAAGGTAAGTGCACCCATGTCATGCAGTGACTACAGAGGTCAAAGAGGGCATTGGATCTGTTGGAACTGGAATTAGAATGGTAGTTAGCTGCCATGTGGGTGCTGGGATTCGAACTTGGGACCTCTTCAGGAGCAGCTAGTGCTCTTAACCACTGAATCATCTTACTAGCCCCAATCAGAGCTTTTTTCATGCATTGAATTCTGGGGCTGTTCAAGGGCAGAGATGAAGTTCAAGGCAAGCATTACTTCCCTTGGATGGTTTATGGGTGCTTAGAGTCCTGGGGCAAGTAGGGAAGGGTGCTCAGATGAATTAGCAGTGTCTGCAGTGGGCACAGAGTGGCAAGGAGTGGCAAGCAGGCCACAGATTTGCTGTGCTTCATCTTACAGTGTAGGAGGCTGAGCTGCAGAAAGCGGAAGTGACTTGATCCAAGGAAAATCAATTTCCTAAAAGCACTTCCCGCCCAGGGCGATGAGCTAACACGTTGGCACCCGTCATATGAGGCAGTCTGGAGCACGGTCTCCATAAGACCATCTTCCGCTTTCCTTTGAGGTGGTGGATTTTGACATGGGAAGACATTAGGGAGAGGCATGACTCAGACCTTCTGAAGCCGCTAAAGAGCATATTAAGCCATCGACAGCTTTTTCTGATTTTTGGTTTTATTGCAATAGTTCAACATTTTTTTCCCTTTTAATGTAAACAGACTTTTCCCCTTAGGAGAGAGCCAAGTCCCCCAGTGTATCTGTTAAAGCGGGGCAGACTCTTCTTATGACTTCACAATCGAATGAATCGAGGCAAGCAACTGGGCGTCAGAAGGATTTGTACCGCCGCTTCAGAGATTAATCCCCAAGGTTTCAGCTGGGACTCTGCCCTCTCTGTCCCTGGAAATTGGCCATGCCCTGTCACATCGCTTAGAGTCTTCCAAGCCTTAACTTCATTCTGAATTATTGTTGAGTTCATTGTTTAAACATCTCTAGCCCCCAGTAGACAGCCAAGTCCTCTGGGTAAGGACCATGACTTATTTATAGTGACCTTGAACTCTGCCCGGTCACCAGTTCTCACATTCTAGTATGCTTACATGCCAAAGCCATTTGTGGTGTGCCTACCTGGCTATGCCAGAACACATTCTGAGAGAGGACTGCCTGGGCCGATGACCCATGCAGATAAAGTGTCTAATGAAAATTCTCATGGGGTGATGGTAAAGTCAGTTTAGCTCAGCGACACTTTGCTCAGCTTAAGGTTAGCAGGGTGCCCAAAACCATTGACACAGGGTTCCTTTGATGAGAAGGTGACATCGGAGAAAAATATGATCAGATTAAAAATCCTATAACTTCCTTCCTTTTCTTCTTTTTTAAAAAATATTTTTGGATGGGATGGAGAGATGCTTGGCTGTTCTTGCAGAGAACCCGGGTTCGATTTCCAGTACCCACATGGCAGCTAACAACTGACTGTAAACTCCAGTTCCAGGGGATCCGATGCACTTTTCTGACATCTGTAGGCATTGCACAACACGGGTGCACTTATATTCACGCAGGCAATACATTGATTAACATAAAATAATAAATATTTTAAAAATTATGTGAAACATTTCAAGTATCTATAAAAGTGGAATCTGAGAACTGAACCCCATCCATCACCTGCTATTTATCTCTGACTCCAGACCATTTAAAATGTTTTTTGTTTGTTTATTCATTTATTGGCTTCTTTAGTGTGTGAGAGAAAGAAGGAGAGGGCGAGGGCGAGGGCACAGCTATGTGACTGCCATGGCACGTGCGTTGAGGTCAGCGGACTACTTTTGGGGGCTTTGTTACCTCCTTCAAGGCAGTCTCTTTGTTATTTCCGCCACTGTGTTGTATGAGCTGTGTGCTGTGTGTTGTGTGCTGTGTGAAGTGAGCTTCCTGGGGAGTCTCTGTTCTCTTCTCATCTTGTAGTTGGAGTGCTGGAATCCCACCGTACCTGGTTTATGTGATGATGCTGAGGGTCAAACCCAGGGCTTCATGATGCAAGGCAAGCACTTCCCTAACAGAGCTATATCCACAGCTCCAGGGATTCTCAACCAGGGACAGTTTTGCTCAAAAGGTACTGGATAGCTTTAGCTGTCAATGTGACACACCTGGGTTGAGGGAGCCTCAACTGGGGAGCTGCCTCCATTGGACTGGCCTGTGGCTTTATCTGTGGGGTATTTTCTTGATTGATGTGATGTGGGAGGGCCCAGCCTACTGTGGGTGGTACCACTGCAGGGCTGAGTGTTCTGTGCTGTGTAAGAAAGCAGGCTGAGCATGGGCCGTAGGAGCAAGTCAGTAAGCAGCATTCCTCCATGGCCTGTGCTTCAGCTCCTGCCTACAGGTTCCTGCCCCGAGTTCCTACCCTGGACTCCTGAGTAATGAACTGTGACCTGGGAGATGTAAGATAAAATAACCCTCCCGCTACAACTTGGTATCAGTCAGAGTGTTTTGTTAGGGAAATTGAAAGCAAACTAGGATACAAGGGGACACTTGGTAGTATCTGGGGACATTTTTGGTTGTCACAGTGGGTAGAGGTGCTAGAGGTAGTTGATAAGAGCCAGGGATTCTATCAAACACCCTAGTCTGCTCAGGATAGCATCTCCAACCTCTAGACCTGAAGATAATAGTATGCTGGGGTTGAGAAATTCTGGCCTAGAGGTTTAGTTCCTGTTTATTTCTCTTCCGTATGATTAAGGGAGGACATCAACTTTGCACTGGGCTATGGAGCCACCCCATGTAGCATCTCTCCTTACATACGTTGTCTCTGAAAGAACCTGGGGATCAGATCAATCATGCTTTCTCAACATGGATCCTGGGTATCTCCAGGCATTTTCCTCAGAGGAGCATTTACTGCCTTTAGCTGGTTTTGAAGGGTTTGCATGCAGGCATCTAGAGGAAGCTACTTCAGGACCCTAAGGGCATTTGGCTTCTTGGATGACCTCCTTGCATATGGGCTAGTCATCCCCTATATTAAAATACCCAGCCTTTGGTGACTTTAGCTGGACACTGAGACACTTGGATTTGGCATAGATGCAAACCTTCAAAGCAAGTCCAAGGTGAAGGCGAAATAAATCAGTCCTTGAAACAATCCAGAAACTCTTTCTGCAGTCAGTATACTCTCTGCCTCCCCACATGTCCATGAGGTACTTAGCACACACACAGTACCCCTGTCCGCCAACTTATCCAAAAGCCAGATGCCTGCCACCCCAATGGTTGAGGACAAGGTCACAGAGACACAGGTGGGGAGCCAGATCCCTGCTTGGCAAGGAAAGAATCTTAGAACCCTGGGATTTAGTTTTTGAGGCAGGGAGGCCTTCATTCAGTAACTATGCCTAATCTGAGACACATGGCCAACAATGAGATGTGTAATGGAGCCCAGAACAAGCAGAAGGACCGTCTTAAAACCCCACAGTCCTACTTAGGGTAAAGACAAATAGCTTCACTCAGCCCTGCAGGGGGTTGTAACAACAGTCACCATTGTCAGTGTTGGGGATGCTGCCTCTACCTGTATCATCAAGAGTGAGAAAAGAGCAACGATGGAGTGGTGTGGATGGAAAGCTGACTGTCTGCCACTTTTGTGCTGGATGCTAAAGATACCGGGTGGGTGGAGGGAGGAAAGGCCAGCTTTGCAGGGTTAATGTGGGCAAACAGGAAGGATTTATGGAGTGGCTTCCGTGAATGAGGGTGCACAGTGCAGGTGGAGCTAATGTAGTCTGGGAAAGCTTCCAGGAAGAGCCCACAGCTGGATGGAGCCCAAGAGGAACTGAAATGAGCCAAGTAGGATGGGCACAGAGGACATGGCTGTTCTGACCTGCCAGGGCATGGCTTGGGCATCGGGGAGGGGAATGCAAGTGGCAGGAAAGGTGGGGGCAGGACTGAGAGAGGATGCTCGGAGCTGCAAACCACGCCTCCAATACCTACTCTCTGGGCTACAGGGACTGAAGACTTTAAGCAGGAGAGAGAGATAGAGAGAGGGAGGGAGGGAAGGAGGAGAGGAAGAGAGAGAGAGAGTTGGATTGACATTTTGGAAGGCTATTGTGGTTAAAAGTGTGAGGACAGGGGAGAGGCTGGCAGAGACCCAGGCAAGCGTGAGGGCAGAGCAGGCAAAGAGGAAGAGTAAGATGCCACACAGGCTTGTCTCATTTCACCCTCCCACACCCCAGAAGGCTGAGGGTATCTCTCTGTGAGGTAAATGCTCCTGACACTGTCAAGGTCCCAGATGGTAAGTGATGCCCTGTGGCTCTGGTACCCAATGTCAAGCCCATCCCACGTTCGTAGAGCTGCCTTGTGTTTGGTATCATTTTACATTACAATCTACCCATGCGCCTTTTTTTTTTTTTTTTTTTTTAGGGCAGGAAAGCAACCTATGTTCTATGAAGTATGAAGGTTTCTATAAACCATGAAAGTATCTGGAGTATGGTTCAGAGCAGTGTGCTTTCCTAACATGCATGGGGACCTGGTTCCCTCCTCAGCATCAAGAAAGCAATGAAAAAAAATCAGAGAATATATTCTCTGGGGAGAACCTGGTACATCAACAAGCATCCTGATGCTAAGAAGGGAACCATAAAGTTCGTGTTCCAGCCACTGAAGCCAGGGCTCTAGGAAAGATCCTGGTGAAATGCCCAGTGTGTGTGTGTGTGTGTGTGTGTGTGTGTGTGTGTGTGTGTGTGTGCACGGTGGGGCTCCCTTACAAAAGCTGTATCTAACCTGAGGACCTATGGGATGGCAAAAGACTTTGAGAAATTACAGTGTTGCTGGCTCCAATTGAAAGCTCAGACCCAGACTCTACTGTCACTAGCAAGGGGTCCTCACTGGACAGCATTTGGTGACAGAGACACAGCAGCCAGTGGCTCTCACTGACAAGTGTGGTGACCTCCTTGAGAAAGGGAGAATGGGGGCTGCAGAGATGGCTCAGTGGCTGAGTGTGTACTGCTCTTGTAGCGGACCTGTGTTGGGTTCCAGTTCTCAGTACACTTGTAACCATCTGTGACTCCAGATCCAGGGGATCCTCTGCCTTCCTCTAGTCTCTTTGGTCACCTGCACTCATATGCACAGACACACATACACATACATATAATTTGGGGGGTGCTTTTTGAGATAGGGTCTCCTTGTAGCTCCGGCTGACTTGGCACTCACTATGTAGACCAGGTTGGCCTCAATCTCAGAGATCTGCCTGCCTCTATCTCCTGAGTGCTGGGACTAAAGGCATGTACGATAATGCCCCGCTCATACACATAATTTAAAAAACATGTTTTAAAATCCCTAAAACATTTTTAAAGAAAGGAAGAGTAGCATATTTCTTTCTCTCTCACACGGACACACACATACATGTACATGCATATAAATACACACTCTTTTAAAAGTGTAGAGAACAAGGGGAAAATGTCTATTTGCACATCTGGCTCGTTCTTTAAATAGCTCATTCCAAGGAAGAAATATATTCTCCCTGCCTTAATTTATGTTTCTACCTTTTTCTTCCAACAGGCCTGCAGGAGGAAGAAGGGAGGGGGCCTGAGGCCTCGCAGGATTCGGCAATGGCCTTGGTATGCTGCTGCCTACCCAGCAGTATTTAACCCAATTACAGGATAATAAGGGCTCAGACAAATTGTCTGCAAACAGATATGTCTATGTGTAAACCCTTGCATTTGGAACATGTGTCTGGAGCCAAGCAAAAGGAGAGTACTTAGCCAGTGAAGGCTTGAGCTCAGGGCGCCCCCCCCCCCCGCCCTGCCCTGTGTATGGACACTCTTGAGTTTAAGATAGAAGAGTTCCCAGATACAGGCTGCATGGCCAGCCTGCATGCCATCCACATGAACATTTTAGCGCAAGGTGGGGAAACCTGTACGCCAGATTACTCTGTCTGGGAACTGTGCCTGTCCAGTGGACACTAAGGGACTCTGTTGGCCCAGCATGGCCCTCAGGCAGACTGTTATTCCTGGGGGATGCCCAGTGACCCTCTTCCCCTTCCTTCTCGTAGAGACCTCTTAGAGTGCTGTTGCAAACCACTCATGAAGGCAAGGGGGTGGGGTGTTGGGCTGAGTGAGGACAATTACAAAGGTACAGTAGCTTGTATATACTGTAGAGTTCTCCACCATCGAGCAGGGTACAAAGAGGTCCCTAGATCAGCAGATGGGGAAGCAAGCCTAGAGAAAACAGACTTGATTGGTCTAGAAGCTAGGGAGACAAGAGAGAAGTGGTCCAGGTGTCCCACCCCCTGCCATGGGGACCTTTTAGGAAACAGTAGAGAAAATGGTTTGAGGAACAGAAAGAAGGCTGTTCTCAGCAACATGACTCTTCCCTGAGAACACAGTTGGAAAAGAAATGAGTTCATTTTCCTTTTTTCCCTAACAATTCATGCCTAGAGAAAATAAAAATAATATGAGTTATATACACAATAAAGCACAAAGCTCTTCTATACAAAGATGTGAGGTATACTTGCATGTACATGTGTTAGCTAACATTCTGGTTTTGGTTTCTAAGATGTATTTTATTCTATATATGTGTACGTATGCAGGAGGGAGTTCCAGGCAGTTATGAACTGCCCAATGTGGATACTGGGAATAGAACCTGGGTCCTCTGGAAGAACAGCAAGCACTTTAACCACTGAGCCCTCTCTCTAGCCCCTCTGGTGTTCTGTTGATGTGCCAGTTGGCTGTTCCTCCATTTTCCCAGCATCACTTAGCTGGCTGCAGTTTTCCCATTCTGATATGTTTTTCTGTACCTTGAAAATGGTTTTCTTTTCACAGTAGATTTACTGGCAGTTGAGAGCAGCCTCCATGAAGGCTGTGAATGGTGGTTTAGATTCCCAGGCAGAGGAAGTTTGCCATTGTGACCACCTTCGAGGTCTAGGAGAAGGGGGCCATCTCCAGTGAGGCCTGTTAAACATACCTTAGCAATCTTTCTGCTATATCCACCAGTCTTAACTCAACCTGGGCTTCTGCAAACTGTTAAGGATGCTTCTGCATGGTCTAGGGCAGGCTGGAAGAAGTGTGACAGCAGTTAAGCACTAATGCTGTGCCTCAAAAAACCCTGACCTGGGCTGGGGATGTGGCTCAGCTGGCTCAGTGGTTGTCTAGCATGCACAAAGCCCTGGGTTAGATCCCCAGCACTACATAAATCAGGCTGTTACGGTGTATGCCTGTAATCCCAGCACTTGGGATTACAGTAGAGGCAGCAGGATTAGGAATTCAAGGTCATAGTGAATTAAAGGCCAGGCTAACAGGAAACTTTTGAAAAAAACGAAACAAAACAAAACCATAGGCTGGAGAGATGGCTCAGTGGTTAAGATCCTCTTGCAGAGGATCCAGGTTTGAAACCCAGGACCCACATGGCAGTTAAGAATCATCTGTAACTACACTTCCAGGGGATCTGATGGCCTCTTCTGATCTCTATGGGCATTGCATGGCACAGGCGCACTTACACACATGCAGGCAATACACTTATGCACATAAAATAAAAAGAATAAAATATTTAAAAAACAAACAAACAAACAAAAAATCCCCAAACAAAAAACCAAACCAAACCCTCCTATCTGATTTGATGTAAGTGCATTATATATAAGTATGCAAATGTCATAATGAAATGTATCATTATGTACAATTAATATATTCTAATAAAATTCCTTTTAATTCCCCATTTGTGTGCAAATTGCTCCCACTCTAGAGCTGAAGAGATGGCTCAGCAGTTAAGAGCACTGGCTGCTCTTGTAGATGACCATAGTTCAGTTCCTAGCACCTACATGATGGTTAATAACCCTCAGTAGCTCCAGTTCCAGAGGGTCAGATGCCCTCTTCTGGCCTTTGAAGTTATTGCACAAATGTGGTGCATTTACATATAGTCAGGCAAATACACATTAAAAAAAAAAAAATGTTTCCACTCCTGCTACCTGCTTCTACCACCTATTTTGAGAACCAAAGTTTTTAATTGATTTCAGTGCCTGAAGGAGCCCAGGGTGGCTGAACAGAATGAGGACCCAGGGAAACATCGAAGCTGTGTTTTAGATAGGAGGCCTGGCTTTCATCAGGCCAGAAGAGACCTGCCTCCCTGCCCATCTCAGGTATCTTTATCCAGCCTCTGGTTGACTGGCACCGATTTCAACTCTTGTTTACCAAACTATAGTTTTTAAAGGTGTCAGAAATGAAAACCCTTTTCCCTAAGCCAAAGCAAGCATTTGGAGGAGGGGAGCTGCAGAGAGCGGTGCCTGGGAGGAGACGCTGCTTCAGGAAGGGGGTGGGGAAGACAGCAGCTCTTTCACAGGGCGTTCCAGGATGGCTGTTTCCTTTTCAAATAATTGATTATGTTGTGCATGGAACTCAGGTAAGCCTGCTCCATGTTGCAAACGGTCTGGACACAGGGTGGTCAGCACGGCATGTGTTACCGCTTTGTGAACCAGAGTTTTGTGGGACAAAGGAAGGCTCTGTATCCCCGTGGCCTAAGTTGACCAGCTCCATAAAGAAAACCCAGAGGAAAAGAAGGAAGTGCTGGAGGGCAGAAAGGTGGGGAAGAGAAGAGGAGGTGGGGATGGGAAGGGAGAGGAGGGCAGGCTTCCTGACACTGGAGCCTGTCTTAGGGGCTCACACAGATGAGAGACGAGGCTGGTCGGCTGGCATGTGTACCAATGGCTCCATCCTTAAGTCACTTTGCTGCCTGCTCCCTCCACGGTAGGGCTCAGCATTCTTCTCTCTAATCACTCATGAAAGCATAAAATTAAGACATTCTGGGAAGCCAAAAGAATCTGGTGTAAAATGTGTGTTTTGGGAATGGAAGGCATTAGAAGAATGCTTGTGTCTGGACTATTCTGTTGTGTTCGTCCCGTTTTCTCCTCAAATTAATGAATGAGTCACGGTCGTCTTTAGGCCTGTAAAATGCCTCTGAGGGGGAGGAGGGAGGGCTGGGCTCTGACAACCTCATGTTCTCTGCCTTCTCAGACTCTTCAGACCTGTTGCCTGTTTTCTCTTCTTTCTGTCTCCAGAAAAAAGGTTTCTTCGATTATAAGCAGTTAACTTGGGGCTTGGGAGATGGCTCGGTGGGTAAAGTACTTGAGGCGCAAGCATGAAGACCAGAGTTCAGATCCCCAGAACCCACACAAAATAGGGTTCACCTCCATTGCATCAGAATCCTGGGAGCAAGGAGGCTAGCCAGGCTAGCTGAATTGATGGACTTAGGGTTCAGTGAGTGACTCTGACTTAATATATAAGGTAGAGAGTGATGTTGGAAGACACCCAACATCAACCTCAGCTCTTCACATACATGTGCACTCAGGGATGTGCACCTGCATGCGTTGATGTACTTACATACATGTGAATGTGTACTCATACTACATACACATACATTAAAAAAAAAAAAAAAGAAATCCACTACCACCACAAAGCAACTAGCTTGAAATAGTAAGGATTTCTCCTCTCTGTCCTGACACCTACCTGAAGCCAAACCCAGCCAAGTGATAGATTATTCAGGCCAATTCCCAGGGCCTTTGGGCATGAAGAAGTGGGAGGGCACATTACCTTCTTCACACCTCTAATTGGAGCCCTGGCTTTAACCCACCCCCTGGTGTCCACGTTTGGTCATCCCCCAAACCAGGACACCCTTTTGGGATGAGTAGAAATAGTCATCAGAGAGTCAGTGACCAATCTGCTGACCTCTAAGTGGGCTGGGGAGCTAGCCCTGGCCAGTATTTACTGTACACGCATGAGGACCTGAGCTCCATCCCCAGCATCCACATAAAAAGCAGAATGTGGTAGTACGTGCTTGTAATTCCAGGGCTGGGGCTCACTGGCCATCCAGACTGGCCAAACTGTCAAACTCCAAGCCAGGGAGAGAACCTATCTCGAACAGCAAGGTTGACAGAGCCCTGGGGAACAACAGCTGAAGCTGCCCTCGGACGTCCTGTATACGTGCACCCACATACAGCTTTCCACACCCCCAGATAAAAAGTGCAGGAAGTGCCTTTCCTCCTCACTGCCGGCCTCTGTACTTCAGTGACCCTCCTGCCTTGCCACGCCATCTTCTGTCCCACATGTCGTTTGGCCACTGGGACTTCACAAAGTGGGGGGCACGTTCTGTTATTTCTGTACAGATTCCATCTTTCCCTCTGTCCTATGAAAACAGATTGTCTCCTTGCTAGCACTGAAAGGGACTCTGAGGGAATCAGGGGACAGAGGAGAAGAGACAGGATCTCTTATCTGAACATCTCTGCACAGGGCACATCAGTTGAGCCGCCTCATGGCCCTGCAGCCTCCCTAGGTACCTCAGTGGTTCCTGCCTTCAGAGGACAAAGTGGCATCCTGGTCCTGTCCCTCTCTTAGATCTTGTGCCTTTTGGCTTTTGTGACCTCTCAGCTTCTCTGAGGACAGAGGGGAGAAGGAACAAGGACTTATTTTACAAAACACCTAGTGTGCACCCAGTTACCTACTGTGCTCCACAGAGATCTACAGTCAATAAGGGATGTGTTGAGACTCTCAGGGGATAATAAACAGCCGGAAGACAGAGAAAGTGTTGGTCCATCTGGAATGGCTAGCCTGCAGAGCAGGAGCCGGCCACCTCCTGGGCCCTCGAAGTCCTTTTCCAAACCCTTACTCATTTTTCTTCTTCCAGAAGACAGAACTGGCAGTTTCCAGAGCCTGCTGTTCAGAGCCCTAGTCCATGGGCTCTGTATTAGGAGAACATTGTAGCTTGAGCCAATTGATGCTTGAGGCAGCATCAGGAGCCAGGAGGAGACCTGCTGGGCGGGGGCAGCCGAGGAGAGAGGGCTGGAGAGCCCGCCCTCCTTCCATTCCTCTCTCTCTTTCCTGGCCAGTTGTCTCCAAGGCAAGAATTGGTTGTGCCAAAATTAGTAGAGAACATTTATGTCTTATTACCACAGAGCCACACAGTAACAACTTTGCAAATGATTAAATATGCATCAAATGAACTTTGCTGTAAGTTTGATTTAATGAAAATACCAAAAGTCTATGTACATGTATTCTGTCTTTATAGGTTCTTGCCTGTTGAGTACGGTCATTTGCTCAAAATAAATTGAGGGAGCACTGTTTATATATGCCAGTTTCAAAGCCAGGGGAGAAAAGCTGATGTTTATGCAAGATGTGATTATAAAATAATGACTATATTTTTTCAGCAAACAGTTGAGGACTCCAAAGACATTCCACTGGAAAGCTCCATCCCAGCCCAGCGAGGCTGCCGGAGCTCGAGTACCTTGTGGCATCTCTTTTGGAACGACCTCAGAATCCATTTGTGTGGGCCATGTGGAAAAAAAAATAAACCACTCCATCCCACCTCTTTATTGACCAAAAAATTCTATTACCCAGTTCGATTACTCACCTAATTCACTGGGATTGGCTTCCAGTGACTTTCGGTTGCTCCTAAATATCAGATCAACCTTTCAGTGAGGAGAACTAGTCATCTTGGAAGGACTTTTCCAGCAGTTCTGAGCAGACTCTGAGAACAATTCCAGCAGAGTTGAGTTCGGGCAGAACTGGCTGCTGAGGTTGCTATGATGCTGAGCCTTGTAGGATGGGGATATTCTGAGTGGCAATGAAAGTACTCTACCAATTAATTATCAAGTATTTCTCCCACCAGAATTCTAATTACTCCTAACTGGGCAGGCATCACATGAGCATCACATGATTGTCTCCCTGGTTACAGACTTAGGGCATGTGGGCCCTCCATTGACTTGGCCCATGATAGCCCAGAGAATCAACCAATCTCAATAGTGATTAAGTTAGCTTTTGTTCAGTTTCTGTCATTTCCCTATAAAAGCCCTAAGGAAAGATAATTTGATGACTTTGTTCCCCCTTGACAATTTCCAAACCCTTGGGAGTTTCTTTCAGTTTTTTAAATGTCTAGCTGTTCTGTAATACTTTTTAATAAAGCCAGCTTCTGCTTAGTGTAGTACTACAGGACAGTCTGCATCAGTGTCCCAGGTTCATCTTTGAGGATCATGAATGGCCACCAAGTTAGGTCCTTGAGTTATACATAACAGGTGACAGTGATAGGTGTCATCACACTCAAAAAACGCTGCACCAGATGTCTGCCAGGGTCTTAGGAGGCAGAAGGCAGTGAGCAACCTACAGGAAGAAAAGGCATCTATTAGGAACTAGAGGAAAGTGAAGCTCAAGGAATAGGTTGGTTGGATTGGGGGATGCTCGGATAGGAGGTAAAGAACATGGAACCTGAGTGTGGTAGCCATTGGCTGCTGACCAGAGATGGGGCTTATGGCATGTTTGATTCTTTCTGGACTTGGGAGCCTGCAAGTTGCCCAAGTAAACATATCTCAACCATCCTCTCTGGCCTTCCCAAATTTGAGGCGCTAATCTTCCTTGAGATATGCAAAGTGGCCACTGTGAGTAGGAACATCTAATTCCATGCAGAGCTTGTGTTGAAACTGTCCTGTGATGTAGCTGAGTATCTGTGTTACACATTGTTCTTGCTTGTTGTTGAGTGACAACTTCCAAGAAGACTATTTCTATTCACCCCAGATGGAGAAGGCAGCCATAGATCAGATAAAGGAGAGCTGGCCGTGTAGCTCATTTGGTAGAGTGCTTTCCTAGCATGCACAGAGCCCTGAATCCATTCCTAGCACTGCATTAAAAAAAACTGGACATGCAGCAAATATCTCTATTGGTGCAATAGTGGCACTTTGATCTTGGAGGTAATCAACATCTGTCTAATTGAACTTAAGGCCAGTTCAACAGGGGGAAAAACACGGATGATATAGTAAACATGACCATTGCTAGAGAGGTCATAGACCCTAGAGAAGAACCGACTATGGCCACTTTCTTACTATATTTCTTACTATATGCTAAATACATATTCTTATAGTCACAAAAAGTGTAACTCTCACCACTCAGCAAAGAAGCTTCTTTTTGCAACAGATGAAGACTGTTACAAAGTCCCACAACTGATCAAAATATAGACAGTAAGTGACTGTGGGGTGCCTCACCCTAATTAATAGATACATCTGTAATGCAACCCTACACCTAAGGCTCAGAGAACATCACAGAAGAGGGGACGGAAAGACCAGGAGCCAGAGGAAAGAGACTCCTGCTGCTGGTTAATGCATTCTAGATTTGATAGGGAAGCTGCACATATGCAATCTCCACAATTCAGTTGCCTAAGAAGGTCTGCATAATGGCAACACCAGTTGACATGCAGTGACACAGGATTCAACCTCTAGATGAGGAGCTATAGGCAATCAATGAATACTGATGGAGAATTAGATTTCTCCAGGAACTAGCTTCCTGAGAGATTATCTAATCCCAAGAGGTCAGTCCTAAACACAGGTACATACGAGCACCACTAAATGGACTCAGTGCATTATATACATATATATGTATATGTAAACATATATATGTATATATATATATATATATAAATTTATAGATGTATATGTAGGTATAATTAATAATCAAAGAAGACAAGAAATTGAAAGGGAGTGGAAAGCATTGGAAGGGAGTTGAGAGGGATAGAAATAATGCAAAGATAACACTCCTGAGAGGGATAGAAATAATGCAAAGATAACACTCCTGTATGAAATTCTCTCTCTCTCTCTCACACACACACACACATACACACACACACACAGAATCAACCTGGCATTGTGGTGCACATCTGTAATCTACTTGGGGTGTATGTAGGAGGAGCAGAGGTTCAATTCTTAGTTACATAGTGAGTTTGAGGCCAGCTTGGGCTGCATGAAATATTAATGTGCAAACACACACACACACACACACACACACACACACACACACGCGCACACAGAAAATACAAACAAAAACAAAAAGTAGAAAGGGAGGAAAGAAAAGAAGGAAGGAAAGAAAGGAAAGACAGAAAGAAGAAAGTAAAGAAGGAATGAGGGAGGGAGGGAAGGAAGGAAGGAAGGAAGGAAGGAAGGAAGGAAGGAAGGAAGGAAGGAAGGAAGGAAGGAATTTCACCCATGTCTAGCTTAATGAACCAACAATTTATTAGGGCTGCTTGCAGGAGTAGCTACTTTCAGAGAGCTGTATTGCCCCAAAGCCCACCCAGAATGGGGGTAGGACTCTAAAAACCTGCTTCTCTGGAAATCCTCATGCAAACTTGCAGTTGGTTATACCACTGAAGATTCTGCCCTCATTCCTGACAACCATTGACAGTTTATAACCTCTGGGGGTGTCTCTTGAGTCTTGAAAGTATCTTGTGAGTTTCCCTCCAGGAGTGTTTCAATCTGGAGAAGACATTTGCCCAAAAGTTGTGTAGCCCTTGGCTTGGTTCCTTGACCTTCTAAGACAATTTACAAACTCTCAAGCACTCTACAATAAACCCCGCTTCATGCCAAGTAGTAGGCGTGGACTCTGTTGTCTGCAACTAAGTACTTTGTGGATCTATCCTTGTACACACTGCACAGTTATATGTCAGTTTTGTGGCTTAATATACGTTTTTTTATACTTAATGTGACAGCTACCTTGTGACGGAGTTGTACCCACTTAGAGAGGAGAATGCTGAAGTTCCAGGAGATTAAGAAGACTCATTGCAGGCTACACAGCAAGATTTCTGCTTTTCCCCACTACAGGTTCCAGATGAGGGGTGGCCTGGTAAAAGAGCAAAGGAGTATATTTTTTGAGGGAGGGAGAAGGAGAGGGAAAGAGAAAGCAGCATTCCAATCGGTGGTACTTTGAGGCTCCCCAGATACGTGACCTTAGTGGGAGTTAATGCAGGCACTGAGGGAAGGGCTTCCAGAGAAGGCTTATTGAAGGCCACAGCATTCAACTGTGAACACTGATAGATTCCTCAGAGGTGGTCTATAAATTGAGATCTTATTTTATTATTTTAAAATGTTTTATTACCTTTAAAAACGTGAGAGAGAGAGAGAGAGAGAGAGAGAGAGAGAGAAAGAGAGAGAGAGAGTCAAAGAGCAGCTTAGAGGAGTCGGTTGTCTTCTTCCTCCCTTCTTCCTCCGTGTGGATCAGGGGATGGAACTCAGGTCATCAGATGTGATGGCAGATCTCTGCTGGTACACTGACCATATTTGAAAGTCTCTTAAATCGCTTTCTAGAGTGCTAATGAAGAAAAGCTTCCCGCTCCCTGACCTAGGTGACGTCTTCTCAAGTTAAATCTCAGAAATACCATGAAAGGCAAATTTTCTGCCAAGGGGTGCTGCCCTCTCTCTCTTGGTTTCCCAGGACCTCGATCCCCTGCCGCTCCACATCTAGCCAGAAGGATCAAGTGGGGTGATAGTCAGAGGCGTACTCTTGACAGCCCTGAGCCTGGAATTTCTCTTGGTAGGCCACCTCCACTTCCCAACACCTGCAGACACCTCACGTACCCACCCCACACGCCCTCTCTCACCTCCTCCTCTCCCCCCTCCCCCACGTTCCTCCCCGTCTTTCTCACCCCCACCTCTCTCTCTCCCTCCCTCATTTTCGGCCTCCTTCTCTCAGCTTCTTACCCCTCACAAGCTGCTCTACCTCCTCTCCACTCAAATCTTCTCACATTCTAGAAGTGAAAACTCACATGTGTTCAACAGTATGATAAAGAAAAGGAGAGTCGGGGTGTGGGCAAATTGGGGTTGAGGAAGGAGTGAATTATAGAGGAGTCCTGGGAGCAGAGAGTTGTCCATGGGAAAAAGATGGACATGACCTAAACTAGGGTGTCGAGAAAAACAGGTAGGAGGGGCCAAGTTGAGAGCTGAAGGGGGCTGGAGGAAGGAAAGGAAGAAGCAGGTGTGTGTGTGTGGTGGGGGGGGCAGGGGGGACGGACTGTGGGGGGGTGTGATTGGAACCAGGCAAAGGTGGCAGTCAGTTTCAGGCTTCCTCAGTCTTCTGTGAAGGCCTTTTGCACACCTGTGGACATTTGGACCCAGCTGTGAAAGGCTGGCAGGCCGTGAGGCTAGAGGAAGAGGCACAGTCAGAAGCCCAGCTCCTCTCAAGAAGGGCGGGACCACACCTTTTTCCTAAGCCAGGTAGCGAGTCTCACCCTCAGTGGACAGAGAACCCAGTGTTTGAAACCTTTCTGGGTGGCACCTCAGGAAATCTGCCCAAGGCTCTGAGAAGATGAACTGAGACTAGACAACTGAATCCAGGGGGATCAATGTGGCCCTAGAAATGTACTGTTGAAGCCTATTATTAGACTTCTAAGCGGCCTTCATCATCCTATGGAGCCACACCTGCCTTTATGCAAATCTCTCCAGCCTGGACCAAGGGCACTGTGAATCACCCACGTCTCCCCAGCTTCCAAATCTACTTCCTCTGCAGACGAATCAGCAGGGGTGGAGCAGGGGCCTCTGAGGACAAAGTTCACAGGAAGATCATCCGTCTAGCCTCTTCCCAGCACTGTTGACAGCAGCCATTGCCCTGGGTGGTACCTAGGCTTGGATGTGAGGGATACAGGCCCAAATTCAGAGCTGGACCTGGATGAGGGACCTGTGCAAACAGAAAACCCTGTGGGTAGTGTTTCCAAGATGGCTATGCTCTGGTTTCTCTGAGGGGTAAAGAGCTAGGTGTCCTCACAAGCCCAGCCTCAGACAGAGCTAGTTCAAGGCAAGGTGAAAGGAAATGGGAGACAGGGAGGCCACAAAGCTCAGGGCTGCCTGGGTCAGGATGAATGACACTTCAGTGGGTTGAGTTCAGTAGAGTCTCAGTTGGGAGTTTGTCACCTGTGGGTTCTGTAATAAACTCACCAGGTGGTCTCATGATGGGTTGGTGGGTGTTGCTCCATTCCTTTCATACCTGAGGGGGTTGTGTTCTTTGTTGGTCTGGTATGTTTGTTAGGTTCAAGAGCCTGTTTTTTTCCAAAACCGGATTTTGATATGCCTATGTGTCAGTGTGTTCCTGATTGACTCCAGTAAGTTCATAGATGTTAATTTGTTGTCTGTATGAACGAGTTTTTATTCATGATTCACGCTGGGCAGGCAGTATGTCTCATGCACAAGGAAGATGGAATCCTTTTCTCTCAGCATTTGTACTCAAAGTGGAGACAACTGCTGCTCTGTAGATGGCATCACCCCGGTCAAAGTCCAGCCTGAAAGTCACTGTTCTCCACAGTATGGATTAACTTAGAGCAGTGTACGGTCTGATTCCTACAAATATTCAGCCCAAGGAGATAACAAGCCTGAACAAGAGGCCTGCGGAAAGCTCTAGAAGGGATTGGTGAGGTGAGGGCTTCCAATCCTAGAGAAGCAAGTAAGAAAGAAAGAACACGTGAGGTGTGCATGTCCAAATGTACCCTCATAATGCTCCAATGGAAGGGAGGTGTTGATGGCTCTCACCCTCAGACGACAGGATGAGGACAGAGTGGTTAACACAGTGATCAGAATGCCCACCTGACCAGTGCCTGGCATCACAGTGCCCTGCTGGAAAGTACCCTGATGGAGGAGCATATACCATGGAACCCCAGTGTGTCTCCAGGAAAGGGTCCTGCAGATACTGCTTCAGCTCTGAGGAGAAGGCAGGGCAGACTAGGCTTCTGGAGGAGATCAGAGAACTGCCCGCGAGGTGGAAGTCTCAGAGTGGTTTACTGAACAACTGAATACACTGGGAATGGGATGGGCGGGGATGGGTGTGGGGCACTTCCTGGGGGTGATCCCAGGCTTAGGTTCCCAGATGCCCCTGGGGTGCTGGAGCCAAACACTCCCATAATACTTTACCAGCTTTCCCACCAGTGACCTGAATATGACCTGGGTGCAGGCTTGGGCAAGTGAGGACACTCAAAAGCCCCATCTTCCAAGTGTGTGTGTGTCGGGGGGGGTGGGTTCCCCAGAGGAGAGAAAGAGCCAATGAACAGCTTTGAGGAGGAGACAACTTATAGGAGACAAAAGTTACTAGCCCCTAGTAGGTAGGCACAGCGTCCAGCACAGGTGTGACAGCATGGATGAGACCTGGCATAGCTGATGGGGAGGCAGCTTTGTGGTCTCCTGTCCCAGGCCTAGACTCTCTGGAGCCTGGGCTTCAAATCCTCTAAGACCCCAAGCTGAGTCAACCCCAGAGGCAGCTCAGCCTGCAGGCTATTTCCTGTGACTGGATCCCTCCCAAATGACATCAGAAGCCAGGGCAAGAGTCAGATCTGCTCGTTCACATGGGTGCCTGATTCTCTTGGGTCTCCTGGTAAATGCACTCCAAAGCCTCAGCTCCTGCCATTTGCATATTAACTGGATCTAGTTTCTGGGTTCTTAGGATAAGGCTCAAGAAGCATAGACTTGAAAGCGGGCCACATTTCCCCCCTAAAGAGGCGGGGGTAAGGAGCTGTTGATTGAGAGGGCTGGCATCTAGTGGCAAAGTCAGGTGGGAGCATGTGGTAGCCCTCACTGCTGCTGTGACAAATGGTCACAAGTTCTGGCTCAGCCTGCTGTCCCCTCATCATCTTGCCGTTCTGTTGTGTAGGTTTGGAAGTCTAGAGTAGTGGGGGCTAGGGGAATGGCTCAATCTATAAAGCGCTCGCTGGACAATCATAAGGACTTGAGTTTGATCCCTAGTACCCACATACAAAAAGCCAGGCACAGTAGCCTGCACTTACAATCCTAGTGCCAGAAGGTGGACAGAAGGGGATCCTTGGGGCTCACTTGACTGACCAGCCAGTCAAGCCCAATTGGTGATCTCCAAGCCAGTGAGAGACCTTGTCTCAAAGAAAAAACAAACAAGGTGGACAGTGCCTAGGGAAGGACACCCTCGGTTGACCTCTGGCCTCCATGTGCACAGACACACAGATACACACATGCACACAGAGACACAGACACACATACACATACACACATAGACATACACACACACAGAGAGACACAGACACACATAGACCCACATACACATACACAGAGACACAGGCACACACTCAGACACACCCATACACACAGATACACACAGATATACACACAGACACACACACAGACACACAGAGAGACATAGACACATATATACATACACACACAGACACAGACACACAGACACACCCATACACCAGATACACACAGTTATACACATACAGACACACACATACACACAGAGACACACAGAGACACACACACACAGACACACACAAATACACACAGATACAGACACACACAGACATACAGAGACACAGACACACACACAGATACACAGACACACAGACACACAGAGACCCACAGAGACACACACACACAGCATCTGGTCCAGGGAGGGAGGATCTCCCTCATTCTAATTGTGCCGGTCCAGCTCTTCCCTGGAGACCGTGGGGACCCTGTGCAGTTTTTCCATGTGGTCTTGTCAGCAGCCCTTCGGCCCCTGAGCCATCTGCCACCTCCTTCATGGGCAGGTCTTGGGTCTCTCTGCCTTTTCCAGTATCAGGGTCAAGGCTGTCTACACTGGGCCCCTTTGCCTCCCCAACCTGCAGCCTCCCTGACTCCTGCCCACAAAGCTCTCTGCTTTTCTGGGCTCCGGTGATGAGAGAGCTCAGCCTCTCCAGAACCCTCTTTCTCTGTTAAGTTCCCTAACTTCATCACACCTGCAGTTTCCTTTGTCTCAAGGATGTGAAATCACACACAGAGGTGGGCAACAAATGACTGTTCATAGGGCTCAAATCAGCCCAAGAAAAATTTGGCTTCCAATCTGTAACATTCCAACTCCCCACAAACAGTCAATCAACCTTGCAAAATGTTTAACAAGACACCAATTAAAAAAGAACATCCACAAAGACATTAAATTCCCTCACAGAATATGAAGCTCAGACAGGTGCTCCCGAGTTACGGCTTAGTGAGGTTGCAAGACCCAGGCTTTTCCCAGCATCCTGCCCCACCACCTATAGCCTGACTCATTGGTCCCCTCATGTCACAAGATGGCAGTCGCAACTCCAAATGTCACATCCTCACCCAGGAGCATTCAAGGCAAATCCAGTGATGCCAGGGTACTGTTTTCACACTTTGCCTGTTTTAAATGTGAAGCAGTTTCATAGCTGTGACAACCAAATATAGCAGCATGCCACACAATGGAACATTCCAGAAGCAGCTTCGTTCCCATGCAGGAAAGCTCAGAACTACAGTTGACTAGACCCGGCTCATTTGCCTGTTCTCCTAGTCCTGTCTGGGCCCCTTGTCTCTGCCATCCCACTTCCTCAGCCCCCTTCTGCCCACATGGCCGTGTGGCCTCCCTGGAAGCTGGATAATGTCTTTCAAGGGATCAGAACTCACAGAAGTGGGAGTCAAAGGGACCCATCAAGCAACGCTTTTGCTAAATAGAGAAAGAATGTTTGCGATTGGCTCTTAATTTAGCAATTACAGGAGCTGGGACTGACTGACTCAGTTGGTAAAGTGCTTTCCTATCATGCACACATCCCCAAGTTCAATCCCCAGCACTGTGTAAACTGGACGTGGTGGGACATACATGTAATCCCAGCACTAGGGTAGTAGAGACAGGAAGATCAGAAGTTCAAGGTTGTCCTCAACTACATAGCAAGACCGAATCTAGCTTAAGTTACGCGAGACCTTGTCCCCCCGCAAAAAAACTTGTATCAATTCCAGGCACTGTGTTTATGGTAAAACAGGCACAGCCCCATACACCTTGTCATCAATGCTGTGAGCTCTGAAAACCTTTGCCCTTGCTAGGTAAGGCTGGTGGGCTGGGGCGGGGGAGAAGCTGGAGCCCAGCGTGCCAGTGTGAGCCAGATACAGTGGGCAGGCAGTAACCTGCCAGAGCCTGTGTGTGCGAAGCCGGCCATGCTCACGTGGGGCTGTCCAATAAGCACATGAGCCACAGTGGAACACTCACCCCACAGAAATGGCTACTGTGACAGACGGGGCTCTTCCTGGCTGGGCTGGGGAGAGGAAGACAGAGCAGATGTTAAAGCTGAGGTCCGCCGTAAGCTCTGCCCACAGTCTGCTGGTGAGAAGCACCAGGGAGCGACAGCCTAGAGTCTTTCTGTGAAGAAGGCCCCAGGGTGAGCGCACTGAGGTCTGCTGGGAAAGAGCCTGTGTCCCACCCAGAGGCAGGTGACAGCAAGTGAGCATCAGAAATGACTTGGCACACAGAGCGTGGGTCCCTTCCTCCCTCCACTCTTACAGCTCTTCTCTAACTATAAAGCAGAGACTAGATAAGTCCAACTCACCTCTGCAGACCATTTGCTCTGAACAAAAGCAAATCTGATTCTCTCTTAGTTCCTAGTCGATACCCCTCCATTCCAGAACCTCCCATCTCTGATACTACTTTCTTTCATGACGTTTTCTCTTTTATGAAAGCTTACTCTTTCTCAGGACATGGGTATCTCTCATGTCCAACAACTGGATATCCTGCATCTTCTCCAAATTCTTTTGCAAAACATCTCCTCCAGGAAGCCCTCTCTGATTTCCCCCAGCCTCTCCTTGAAGCCCTGTTATCTGTTACTTAGCAGGCATGCTTTACTTTCTCCTGTGGGCTTGGCGCATCTGTAACCATCACCAGGTCATTCATAGAAGCACAGAACCTGTTTGTCCCTTAGGTTCTGAGGGCACATCTCAACCTTACTACTAGTATTGCTTTAACTCCTAAAATATGTTGAAATGAAACTGGGCTCTTGGAGATGTGACTTGTGTGCTTAAGCTGGTTATTGTGAAGAATTAATAAGATGTTCCAGAAAGGGCGTCCAGGCTGGTCCCTGTTCTCCAAATCCCAGGAGAAGGTATGTGAGGCTGGTGTTTTGTTATTGTTTTTAACTTTATTGTTCTGAGAAACCAAGTCTTCTGGCCCTTGCCATTGGCCAGCTGGGACACCCTGGGCACTCTCTTCTTGGCCATCTGTCTCTCTCTAAGCTTGGATTTCCTCATGCTCCAGGCAGGACATTGGTCTACTCCTGGGATTAAGTATGACGGCGTGGCCTTCCTGTGCAGCAGCGTAGGGTACCTCTGCCACAGCTGATGGCTATGTCGTTGTCTCTGTCACACAGGCCTTGCTTGCCTTTCTCCTTGCTCTAACATCTAAGTTCTGCACACAGTAGGTGTGCACAGTAGCAGTCAAATGGAGTGGCCCCGGCCTGTCAGGGGCTTGCTTCCTATTTTGAGGGAAAGGTAGCTGATTTTCCCAGCAGCCCTTCCCCATCTCTCACCCCGGCCCGGCCCGCAGCAGTTTGATCATCTGGGTCTCATTATTCATCCTCTGGCTGCTTCTCAGCTGCTCCTGCGCATCCCCAGGATTTACACCCCCATCTGACACAAAGCCTGCTCCCTCCCATGGAGTCCCCTGTGTTACAGTTGCTCTTTTGCTCCTTTAAGTCTATGCAAATGCTCTGACAGAGCTGACCCCTGCACTCCCTCCCCAGACCTGGGTCACCCTGTGGTTTGCTAAAGGTCAACCCTAGTTGACCACATTTTCTCAGTGCAATCCAATCCACCAGCTGTGGGGCTCAGGGTTGAAGGTGGGGTGTCCGGTCCCATCTACACTCTGACTTCTGTTGCAGTGGGCTGACCCAGTTCCATCACTCCAAGAGCACTTCCGCCTCTTCTGTTACCCAACTCAGCTCTTTCTCAGAGTCAAGCTTGACAGAGGCCACCTTGGTGCAGGTCCCGTGCACATGTGGCTCTTAGCTTTCCAGGAGGGGACACGGGTGGCTCCTGGTGTCCCCAGAAAGGAAGATGGGCCTAGCCTATCAGCTCTATGGTCCTTGCCTGTGTCTTCCAGCACAGGCCACTTTGGGCAGATGAGGGCTCTAGTGCTTAGATCCCGAGACCTCCAGGACCAGATTGCTCTACCTTATCCAGGTTCCTGGGTTCCTAGCCCTTCCATTCTGGTTGTTCTTTCCTTCCCTCCACTCTTTCTCCAGCGACAAAACCAGGCTGTGGTCCAGTCCCAGCTCCAAGCTATGACCCAATGACCGTGGTGTGTGGAGCGGAGCTGAGCTGAGCTGTACTCAGTCATGACCTCACCCTCTGAAACCCTCCACTTCACCTCTGTTGGAAGGTTTGCAGCCTCGTTCGGGTTTGGCTGCAAAGCCTCCGTATTTCCTCAAAGGGGTGCCTGATGCCTGCAGACTTTTAGAGAGGCCACCTAGGCTCAGATCCCATCCATGGGCGGTCCCTGCCTTTCCACCCTAGCTCTGAGGTCAGCTGCATCCCACGGAAGGAGGAGTTCCAGTGGCTGAGGCCTGGGATGCCTTTGGCTCCTCTACACGCTTCTGTGGAAATCTCTGCAACCACGAGCAAGTGTTTTTCAAATCCCCCTTAACTATGTTCAAGGTTTCAAAACACAGGGGTACAGCGCAGCCGCTCCCGTCTCAAGCTGAGACCTGGCCACGCTGCTCCAGCCTCCCCACTTAGAATGAGATTCACACAAGTCAGCTTCCTGGAATGATGGCCTGGTCTTTGGGGAAGAGTCCAGTAAAGCTATTCTAACCACACATTATCATGTAATGAGACACCACCTCTTGTTCTACAAATTATTTTGAGCATGTGTATATACATCTGTGTGGGTGCATGTGCATGTGTGCCTGTGTGTAGGGGTCCACCCGTGTGTGAGTGCCTGTGGAAGCCGGAAGTTGATATCAGGTGCCTTCTCCAATTGCTCACCATCTTAATGGAGATGCTTCTCTTCTTCTACCACGTGAGCCTCAGGGATCAAGCTCAGGTCATCAGGCTTGGCAGCAGGTGCCTTTACACACTGAGCCTTCTCACCGGCCCTTCACCTTGTTTGGGGATGAGATTTGTCACTGAACATGGAGCTAGACAGACTGCCCAGTGAGTCCCATGGATCCTCCTGTCTCTGCCCCTGGGTCACCAGCCTTTTATGTGAGTGCTCGGACCCAAGCTCAGGTCCTCGTGCTTACATAGTGAGCACTTTACTCACTGAGCCATTTGCTCAGCCTCCAAATACAGTGTCACTTCTGTGGCTGATGATGACTTCACCCCACATCCCCTCCCCAGTCCCCCTCCATCCATCACGTGGCCACTGTGACACCCTCTAGTGTTCTGGCTATAAAGTCTCTGGCTCCGAGGCTAACACTCAGAATGGAGGATGTGGTCACGCAGTGGCTCTTCGGCTGAAGCCTTCTTTCCCTTCCTGACCCTGACCAGGTAGTCCTGGGTCACCACAGCTTTGGACACATCCACAGTTCCGGCCGTGCTTGGAGTGCTGATAGCTAGGAGTGGACAGAGCTCTGGCCCCTCAACGGAGCAGCCGCTATGGTGACATGAACCTGGGTCCTCTGCAAGAGCAACCTGTGCTCTTAACCATTGAGCCATCTCTCTAGTCCCTAGAGTTTTTTTCATATTTCTAATGATTACTAGGATTTTCGGAAGATTACCATTTGCTTTTTACCCTATGAAAAGAGGGACGTGAAAATGACTGTCCTGGATACTTTATATTTTTTATGTAGTCCCACACTGTAGCAAGTCGTGTTGTGAAGTCTCGCCAAATCAAATAACTAGCTTTCTTTCAACTATTTTTGTTCAGGTAAATACAAATACACTGCAGGGATTTGTGTAGAAGACGGAAGATTCTGGAGTCTTGTGAACACTCTCTTGAGAACTTGGATCTAACTTTTATGAAATTGTTATTTATCATGTGAGGAGTGAAGACTCCTCACTCAGAATAACAAGCACTCGAGGGACTCCTAGTAGTGAAAGCAGGGCAGTCAGTCTATTTACGGCCTTGCGGAGTAGTCAGGCACTTCTGTCAGAGACAAAAACGGCGGGAGCTGCTGCAGGACTACAAAGAGCAGTTTTTACAGTCCCGGAGGCAGCACCTCCTCTTTCCCCACTGGAGAGTTGTCAGCAGCGTTCAGGCTTATGAATCATGTAGCACTTACATCTTCACATTTCTCAGGAGAGACTATGCACGGGTTTATTTTTATATTTTGCATCCTATTTATTTTAAAGGTTTTCAGGCATCTGACCTTGTCACACATGCAAGTCATTAGGCAAACTTGCCCGTTAATAATTTTCCCTTCTGAACTTTTAGTTTGGGGTGCATGAGGGGAGTAACCAGACTAGCAGATGCTGGGAGAGATCTAGTGTTTTGCTATTCACCTGTAGCTGGACCTCAAGGCCCTTTTGAAAATGGACCTTTTTTTTTTTTTTTTCTGTATTTCTTAAATACCACAACAAGGTTACTTCCATGCTCTTCCGTTCTTATTCTCAGCAGGTAATGTCCATATCCTTCCTGAACTCCGTAGACCATATAGCTGGAAACTGGCTCTTAACAAGCAACCATTGGAGAACCTCAGTGGAAAGACTGCACCAGATACCGCTTAGCTGGGATCGCCTCAAGGAATAGACTCAGGGCACAGACTCCTCAGCTGCTACCACTGGGACAAGTACGGGAGTCCTCAGATACTTTTTTGTTCTAGAAACAGATGACTGTGGAAGCAGCTGCTGGTAGAGGAGCAGCAACAAGAACACATCCCACAGGACCCAGTGAACTGAAGAGCATCAGTCATCTCCTTGGGCTTATTCATCTCATTTTCATGTTCAATATCATTTTTATTGGGGGTATGAAGACATTCCTCTTCCTGATCATCTCTGAGCTACGAGCTAGTGAACGAGCTAGTGAGTAAGACATTCTTTGAATGATACCTTGTTTTCACTGATACCTCAAAATTTAAGGACAAACTTAGTTTATCAACTATACTTTTAATGGCAATAAGGCTATTTTTGAACATCTTCTAAGAATTGGATCTCTTTTTATTTTAACCAGGGTATAATGGACAATCTGTGCAACCAAAGGCCTATTGGAGTGTCTTGTTAGAGACTGAACTCGTTTTTGTCATTATTAAAAGCCTACTGTTAAGGAGCAAGAGCTGGACTTCATAGGTGGAACCAGTGTCACAACCCTCCTGAGAAACTGACTTGTTTCTTGTTCTGTGGTGTATAGGAAGGTCACTTCTTGGTAGTCCAGGAGCCTCATCAATTTGAGGGGATCCGGGGAAGAAAGAAACTCACAATGATGTGTAAATACAGTAAGAAACCTTGGCAGAGATGCAAATTAATTTTGTTGAATATCTATGTAAAGGAGTTTTGTTTAGTAGAGCTGCCACACCTCTCCCTGCCCCAGGGACTAGGGAGATGGTTCAGTGGTTAAGAGCACTTGCTGCTCTTGCAGAGAATCTGAGTCAGATAGCTCACAACCACCTAAAGCTCCAGTTCCAGGGAATCCAATGCCCTCTTCTGGCTTCCACAGGTACTGCACTCACATGAATATACACACATACACATAAATAAAAACAAATACAGAAACAAACAAACAAAAATGCCCCCAAAGGCGACAATGTTTTTGCTTTGTGGATCTTAACCAGTTTCAGTAATTCTTTTTTCTCAGTCATGATGGGTACTTACTTGGCTCTCCACTTCTCTTTGGCCTACCTTCTTGCCATTTCCATTAATGAATGGCACTCACTTAAAAACAGAAGCCCCATATAAAGAATGAAGACAATCCAAGTAGACTTAAGCTTATTGATATTCCTTTTAAAATATTATAACTGTTAATCTTCTGACTGCAAGAGAGATAAAAAGGTATAATTCCAGTCATCAGATGTTTCCCTAAACAGATCCCAATGCGGGACAACAAACCTATGCAAAGTGGTTCCTCTGTGATCTAGAATACAACTGCCGGAGGCCTGGGCTCTTCCAGAGGTGCTCATCCATGTTTAATGCTACCCTGGGCATGCGGAGAGTTAGAGAGATCATGCCACGCAGTATTGGGCATGGCACCTGACTCTCTTCATATGGGAGTCTCCCTCCTTGAGCTCTTAGATCTCTGGTTGACTGACCGCTCAGATCATGGGGCAAACCTCATCACTCTGCAATAAGAGCCCTATGGAAACTGATCTCACATGCTTGGCTTGCTCGAGACCAGTAGCATCTCAATACACATCTGTGGGGATTGTCCTGGAGGCTCCAGTGAGCCAGGGAGGGCTTCTGCCCTGTAGAAGCTGCTGACACATCTAGTGAGGGAGGGCAGACCATTGACAGGACTGGAATGGTAAGATTCTGGGGAGGACAAGTGGGTAACTGACGCTCTCTGCCAGCTGGCCCCAGCTGTGCTGCCTGCAGGGTTTGGCAGGGCCAGAGCTGTGGAGAGCTGTTCGGCAGATGTGCCTTTCCTGACACAACTCTCTTGCATCATGGAATCCCCTCATGCTGAGGGGTTTTTCAGAGAGAAAAGGTTCACCACAGCCAGGACCAAGCAATGGAAATGTCCTTAAGGAGCCTTCCCTCCTACCCTCTGAGAAGCCCCCCCTGGGGCAGGGGAGCTAGGTTTGATATATTCCTGGCTTAGAGCCTCACTCACTCGTCTGTTATGCTCTAGTTTTGAAAGTGTCATTTGCAAAGTTTTTCATGTGGCTACAATGATGACATTCTTGCACACTCGAGGGAATTCTCAAGGAAGAGTCAGGCAGGGGGTAATGAGAAGACACAGATGGCCCTAAGCCTCCTGTGATGTCCCAGAGCTCCCAGGATTACCCGTCAACCATTGAGGAACCACAGTGTCAGCCGTGGCTGCCCCCAGAGACAGTTTGTACTGCAGAGCTGAAGCCCGAGGTTCGTAGATCTCTCTCCACTAAGCCAGATGTCAGCACCCAGCCCTGAGCATCCAACTCCATTGGAACATGGGACCAGGGCCGCTCAGTGGACTCCTGTCTAATTGCTAATCCTAATGTTGTCTATTGAGACAAGGATGGGACATGTTCCTGGAGGCCAGAGCCACCTGCCCCTGGCATGACTGCTGTCTTCAGGTGCGTGTGGACAAGGTAAGTGGCTGGCTAGAGATGACCATAACCATGACCACGGGCCCCTTGCCTGGTGGGCAGAAAAAACTGACCTGGAGCAGAGATAAGCAGTTGTCTTCTACAGTTGAGTCATCTCTGGCTCAGCAAAACAGCTGGGATGGTAATGCCATCTCTGTGTTCTTGTGTTATTCTTTGGGACCTCAGCATCCTTTATGTGTACGCATGTGTGTGTGTGGGGGGGGGTATATCTGTACGAATGCTTGTTTATGTGCCCATGAATATATGTGTGGAGGCCAAAGGTCAACCTCAGATGTTGTTCCTCAAGGGCTAGTCTCCTTTTTTCTTGAGCAGGGTCCCTCATTGGCCTGGAACTTACCAAGTAGGCTAAGCTAGCAGGCCAGGCTAGCAGGCCAGAGCCCCAGGGATCCTCTTGTCTTGGTCTCTGAAGCACTAGATTTAGAAGTATGGGCCACCACGCTCAGTTTTTTTTTTTTTTTTTTTTTTTTTTTTTGGTACTGGGAATCAAATTTAGGTCCTCACGCTCACAAGACAAGTACTCTACCAACTGAGCCATAGCCCTAATCCCAGGATCCTTTTCTACAGTATCACCCACCAGGTTCTTAGTAAAGACCATGATTCTGGGGCTGGAAGGATATGGCCTTGAAAAGGCATTGATGCCTGTGAGCAGACACAGATGGCTTCCAAATGCAGCAGATCTAGGCTGGAGATCTGCTAGAGACAGCTCCAGGTTAAGAGTGCTTGCTGCTCTTGTTGAAGACTGGAGTTCAGTTCCCATCACCCATCTTAGGCAGATCACAACCACCAATAACTCCATTTCCAGGGGATCTGATGCCCTCTTCTTTCCTCTGTGGGCACCTGCCATAAGTGTGCATACTCACACACAGGCACATACACACGTAAATCAACCGATCGGTCTTTAAATGCAGCAGATTCAGGTGCTTGGAGTGAAAGATGGCTGTCAACGGATTGGTTAGCTACTTTGGGCCAGACCTTCAGTGATTCATCCTGAACTGAAGGGAGCTGGAGCCTGAGCCAAGCGGGTTAGGCCATGTCTGAGGCAGCTCAGGGTTGTAAGCAGATATTTGAGAAGACCATTCTCCTTCAGCAAGATACTGTAAGAGACGGGTAGCCCCATCCTGTGGTCCCCAAGCCTATCTGAATTTTGAACTCCTACCTAGCATGCTTCAGCACCAGAGATACACAACGAAGGAAACTTCTGGTTTACCAGTTCCCAGGCCCAATGGTTCTCACTTCTGACTCCTCAACAGAGCAAACTGTCCAGCTCAGCCTGTCATTTCATCTCCTTACCTCGTTCCGTGGTATTTGCCTCTCAGTGATCCCACACTCTATCCAACCCCACGAGACACCACAGAGAACAGAGGAGCTGCAGTGTTTCTATGTGGGAAGAATCTAGAAAAACTTGACTCCATGGGTCTTCATGTCTTTGCCATAGTTCTGTTAAGAGAAAATGAAGTCATTAAATGTGTGTTTTTTTAACTCAAGATTTACTGTACTTATTATAAAGTCATCAAAGAAGTGCACAATGCTGTTTTAATGGACTATAAAACTGGAAAGTCACAATTAGAGTGACAGTTACAAGCATGTTGATGTCAGCATCCGGTTAACTTCTTCCTTCCTTGTTTCAGGTCATTAAGAGGACAAGGAATCATGAAGGGTAACAGATTTTTCTTTTTCTATGGTATGCGTATGTATTCACACATATTGTGTGCACACACATCTGTGCAAGCATCTGTGTATGTGTGTAGACTAAGGATGCCTTCCTTAGTCGCACCCCACCTTATCTTTTGGGATAGGACCTTTAACAGAATTTGGAGCTCAGCAATTTGGCCAGATGAGCCAGCCAGTGAATCCCAGGAGTTCTGTCTTCATCTCTAGCACTTGAATTACAGGTATGCCCCACCACACATGGCTTTTACATGGGTGCTGGGGATGCAATTCAGGTCCTCATGTTTGTGTGTAGGCAAGCACTTTACCCGTTGAGCCATGTCCCTGGCCCCAGTAACCATTTTTAAGTGCCTTGCAATTCAATCTTAGGTTGCCCTTCAGGTAAAACACAGGTGGCCAGGAAAGACTACTTGAGGTAAACACAAGCCCCTCCCGGCACCCCCCTCCCACCCTGTCTCTGTCTCTTTCTCTCTGACAAAGATGGATTGGCAAGTTTAGAAACCATAGACTAAATTACTCAGCAGGCCTTCCTTGTCTGTGAATCTCTGGTGCTTGACTCATCACCTGGTTAAAGAAGGAGCTTAACAAATGTTTGTTGAATGAGTAAACAAATGATCAGTCTACCGGATATTTTAAACTTAAGTTCCTCTGTCCATCAAATCTTCTTTCATATTCTCAGTGAAAATAAATAGATAGCAGATAGATAGATTGATGGGTAGATAGATGACAGATAGATAAATGATAAATAGATAGATGCGCAGATAAGTGTATAGATATATAGATGGATAGATAGATAAATGGATAGATGGATAGATAGATACATAGATAGATGTATACATATATAGATGGATGGATAGATAAGTGAGTAGATGGATAGATAGGTAGATGGATGGATAGATGGATAGGTAGTAGACAGATAAGTGGATAGATAGATAAATGGATGGATAGATGCATAAATATATAGATAGATGGATAGATAAATGAATAGATGGATAGATAGACAGGTAGATGATGGATGGATAGATCAATAGATGATGGATAGATGGGTAGATATGTGATAGATAGATACACATACATAGGCAGATGATAGACAGGCAGGTCGAGCCTCCCCTGTACCTAGCATAACCCTGCAGCTGTGCTCTCCTTAGCACACTGTGAATAGAGCTGAGCTGTGTGACTTTGTCATCGCTGGCTTAAATGAAAATGAGTTTTCTAAATCTATTCTACCTTGATCCCTGTGAAGAGGGATGGATGCTGAGATCCCATGGAGCACAACTCTCTAGAAGATGGCAGAGCAACAAGATGGAAGGAGCCTGGGGACAGAGCTTCCCTGCTGGTCGGAGCCACTATCATCCAGACCCAGTGTTAGAAAGAAGATGACATCCGTTTGATGGAGGAGCGTGCCATAGCAGTTTACACAGCCACAGCTGTTACACAGGACTGGGGCTCACACTGCCAACAGTACAAAAGGTCAGCGTGTGGGTATGGTATTGTGGAAGCCAAGAAGGAATACGAGCACCCTCTCCCATAGGACCCAGCCTTGCAGACGTTCAGGGGCATGTGAACAAGGGACCCATGTGTAGTGAGACAGTGACTGACAAAAGACAGAGCGGTTCTCAGGGATGCTCAGGAAAGGCATCCAGAGCCTTCTGTAACCCACAGCGCCAACCTTCCCCATCAGCCCGACCATGTTCTGAACTCAGCAGGAAGGAGCCATAGCTCCAAGCAGCAGAATCCTTAGAACCCCTGTTCAAGCCTCAATCCCGACCAAGAATTTCCAAGTCTTCTTCATTCTGAGCATATGTTCATATGTACACATGTGTGCTGATGTGTGCACAAGGAATGTGTGTGTATGTATGTTGATTGGTGGGCATATGTGCTCATTCACACACAAGTGATGTTACTTGTACATGTATGTGTGTGCACACATGTGATATACTTGTGTCTTATGGGGTTGGCTAGAGGCATTTGAGATTGAAAATGTAAACTGGGCTTCTTCCTGGATGAGAGACTCTAACTTCCATTCTGTGTGCAGTTATGCCAGTCATCTATCTGTGAAAGATTGGGTCCCTCACACCTGTCTTGGTTTCAGTGCAGCCGTGGCTAGGTTATGCCCAGGAGAAGGACTGCTTCTGGGCCTCAGTCTCCAGTCTTTCGCTAGTACCATGGTTGGTCCACAGTTCTTCCATGCCCTTTCAAGGGCCTTTTGATCTTGCTGATACTTACACAAAACCCCAGGATTCTGCAGTGTGACTTTGATCCCCATAATAGAATCAGGCAGCAGGAGACTCTGACATATGTGGAAATATTTTGACTGATTTGGCCTCTGGGCTAAGGGAAGCATGGACTTGGATATTTAATGACGGCAAGTTCCGGAAAACACAGGACATAAAAACTGAAAGATGTAAAATAAGGAGAGACTATCACCAAATTCTTGTCATTACAAAGCTTCTCCGGAGGGACAGACAATGACTAAGAAGAGACTACTGTGGGATGATGGTTTGGACTTGGCAGGCAAGGACACGGTTTCTAGTTGGTGTTGAATGAAACTCAATGTTCCAAGTTGGATTTTTTTCCCTATCACTAGTTTTGTTAGTTTTCTTCCTCTGGCCCCTCCCTAAAGCTTGTTAACATGAGTCAGGCAGAGGGTGCCCAGGACATAGGAAAGCAGGCTGATCCTCTCCCTTCTGTCCATCGCACTTGGAAGGACTACTGGTCCCAGCTCTGTGCAAGGATGAAGGTTGGGCCTCAGTCTCCTTGCCAGGGTCATACATGGTGCTGGCAGTACATGCAAAGCTAGCCTCAGCTTCACTTTAACTGCAGGTCTATTACTCTGTCCTGGAACCTGGCTAGGGGGCCCAGGAGACCTCAGGAGGCCAGAAAGTGCCTTGGAGACAGGGAGGCTGAACATCTCATAGGAACCAGTCTTCAGAGTAAAACTTTCTTTCTTTCTTTCTTTCTTTCTTTCTTTCTTTCTTTCTTTCTTTCTTTCTTTCTTTCTTTCTTTCTTTCCTTGTTCAAGACAAGTTCTCCTTGTAGCCCCAGCTGGCCTGGAACTCACTATGTAGGCCAGGCTGGCCTCCATCTCACAGAGATGCCTGCCTCTCCCTCCCAAGTGCTGGGATTAAAGGGGTGAAACCCCACGTCAGGGAGAAGTCTGTTTTCAGGCCCTGATCCAGCTAGTTGGGTGACTTTAGACATGTTTCTTAGCTTCTCTGAGCTTTACTTTTTCAATATATAAGTGAGCATTGTGTGGCTGGGAAGTTGAATCAGTGGTAAAGTGTTTGTGGCAAGTATGAGAACCTGAGTTCTGATTCCAATTACCCATGTAAAACTTGGGTGCATACAGCTGTAATAGAAGAGCTTGGAAGACAGAGACGGGAGGACCCTGGGGCTTGCTGGCCAGCCAGTCTAGTTGAATTGGTGAATTCTAGGTACAGTAAGAGATGCTGTCTCAAAAATATACAATAAAATAAGGTGGAGAATGACTGAAGAAGACACCTGATGTTGACCTCTGGCCTTCATGTATATATATACACATACACCCACACATATATGTGCATACACAAAAACATATATATGATATACCATCCCACCTACTCCCCAGGAAAGCATTGAGACTCCAGTGGAATGCTGCACACAAAGTGTTTAGCCAGCGGTTAAAAGTATTGGCTACTGTTGTAGAGGACTCAGGTTTGGTTCTCAGCACCCACATGGAGGCTAAAAACTGTCTGTTAGTTCTGGGTTAGACTCCAGTTCCGGGTGAATTTTAGTCCCTCTTCTGACCTCTGCAGGCATTGCACATATGGATGCACTTAAATACATACAGGAAAACACTCATACACCTAAATTTTTAAAAAGTGCTTAACCTGGTGTATGGTACACATGAGAACTAGACTCATGTTTACTACTGTGTTCTTTTCCCACTTCCTTTTTGGTCAAGACACCCTGCTAGAAAACACCCCAGCCCTCTGGGTTCTTCAGCATCTCCTTGGCTTCCGGCCCTAAAGCTAAAAGGGCTGACCTTTGTTGAGATGGAATGATTCACCCATGGGAACCAAAACCACCAGTAGGCACTACAATAACACTGTGCATAGTTTATTTCTAATTCTTCCAACATTTTTTTCAGGTAAGATGGAGTTTTTTTTTTCTTTATTTTCCAGGAAAGGAGCATATATTAGTGAGAGCAGCTGAATTAACCAAGGCTGTACACTTGACCAAGGAAGGAGTCAGGATTTGAATCAGGTGGCCCTGGTGCCAGAGCGTATGAAGTACTGTGTCTGGCCCCCATCCTGTGGGGAACCAGGTGATCTCTCCCAGCCTCCCGTACCTTCTGAGTCCACGTGTAAGCAGAATGCCCAGCTTTGGTAAAGCACACAGGATGGAGCCTACAGTTTGACTGGCTACATCAACAGCACATTCTGTAGATTGAAGCAGCCCAAGGCTAAGGTTGAAACAAAAAATAAAGCCTGAATTAGAGTTCGTCAGTCAGAGGCTCACTGAGCAATGAGGGAGCCTTGCTAAGGTGGAGTCTGAAATCTGGACAAGGGCTGGAAATGCATGATGTCTAGAGAAAAAGAACCAAGAAAAATGAATAAGGTAAACAAGATTTCCCACAAGAATCTTTAACTCCAATTTAATAAACATTTTGTAAATACTTACTAGGTGGTACAGGAGGATGCCATTTTCAAAGGGAGTTCTCAGGCTAGCCTAACCAGAAATGTGCACATACACACACAGACACACAGACACACAGACACAGACACACACACCATGCAAATGCAAACAACATATAATTCGTATAAAAAAAATCCAGTTCTGCATGCCATCGAGGAAGCCAGGGATAAACTAGGTTTTGCAAAGTCCAGGAAACTCAAGACTCAACCACTTATTGTCAGAAACACATTGTTTTAGAACACATTTTATTTGAAAGGTTAACTTACTGATTGAAATCATTCCCGTAAGTCATTAACATGGACTTCCAAAGGTTTGGAGCTATCTCAGATTTATTTTGGCCTTGCTTTTGAGGCAGGGTCTTCCTATGCAGTCAAGGTTATCCTTGAACTCAGCATCTTCCTGCCCCAGCTTCCTAGCAGCTGGTGCTACAGGAATGTGAGTGGCTATTTTTTTTTTAATTAAAAAAATTATTTAATTTGGTGTGTGGGAGTGTTTTGTCTGAATGTATGTAAGTGCACCACAAACATGCAATGCCTTTAGAGACCAGAAGAGGGCATCGGAGCCCCTGGAACTGGAGTCACAGGTGGTTGTTAGCCACAATGTGGGTTCTGGGAGCCAAACCCGGGTTTTTCTGCAAGAGCTGCCACCTCTCTGGCTGAGCCACCTCTCCAGTCTCCCGCTCCCACCCCAATTTTTGAGACAGGCTCATATATCCCAGGCAGGCTTTGAACTCTACATTGTTGAGGATGACCTTGAACTTCTGAGCCTCCAGTCTCTCAAGTGCTGAATTGTAGTCATGCACCACCTGGCCCACCTCATCAAATTTTGTTAGCCTCAGCTAGACTAGTGTATGAACAGTGAGATTTGTATTTGACTCAGATGCATCTTTCCCTGAATCCATGTTAGTCCAGCTTTTCTGTTTGCTATCTCCGGAAAGAGCAAATTTTCCATTTCTCAGTGGGGTCCCAGAACATTTGGGCAATAAATAGCCAGAAAAATGTGGGAAATATGGTACAGAGTGATTCAGGGTTCTGGTCAGGTGGAGATTATATAGGGATGGCACCCAAGGGAGGGGAACTGAACCGTAGACTTGGCAACTTCTTGCCAGGGCAGGAGAGGAAAAATGTGGGGTGAAAACATTAGTCAGGAAACAGTAAAATACAGAATCCGCAAAAAGCTGGGCAGATGGAGCCAGGCTGAGGCTTTGTCCCTGAGGGGTCCACTTTGATGACAGGATGTTGGGTCCATGGGAGGTCGGGAACCAGTGGTGCTCTGGGTAGTGACCTCTCTTGTCGCTGAGCCCATGCCACTGGCTGCTCACACTCCCTCTCTCTCAAATTCAACAGTGTCCTTGCGAGCTCATTCAAACCCAAGGGCACTGAGTCAGCAGGGCCCGGAAGCACCAAGAAACCTTTTGGGAGAAATCCAAAGCCCAGATCGCCTTCTGAGAACTTCCCACCACCGGACGGAAGAGGAAATCACGAAACTCAGCACTTTCCAGCCGGCCATTCCTGTCCTCCGTGGTGGCATTGGCCAGGGATTGGCCGGTCTGCAGCTATTTTTACCCTCAGATTTCCGGATGGTCAACCGAGGATCCTGGTTATGTGACACCACAGTCAACTCCATCCGGAGCAATCACAAGCAAGAGAAGCCACAATGTGCATCTGCCCACAGCCACACTGATCACTACCCCAACAGACTAGCTCCCAGCAATACAGCCAAGCCCCCCACCCTCTCCTGAGCTCCCGGAAGCATCACCCTGGGGCTTTCTAGGGTCAGGTGGGATGCCCATCTTAGCAGCCACCACTTAGCAAAGGACTCTAAAGGTTCAGGGCTCCCTCCAATTCTTCCACAGGCCTCTCAGCTGCATGTTCCTGTGGTCTGCGGTGGACTCAGTTCAGAACAGGATTGTACTGCCACAAAGAATTACTTTGTTGAAGGTTGTCTTGCCCAACTGTTTTAGTGAACCAACTCAACAAGGGTTTCTTTCCCCTTCTAAAACTCCTGCGTGGGATCCTCCAGGGACCCATCTTGTATTTTCCTTCATCCATCTGCCTTCAGTGTTCTTCCATAGGGCCCAGGTGCTGCATGTGTTGAGAAGAATACCATTGCCTTGTGTGGCAGAATAAATAATAATATTGGAGGAAGGTTTAACCCAGGAGAGAATACTTTCTGTCTGAAAAACATGTCAAGGAATCCTGTGAAGTGCACAGTGCCACTCAAGGATTGTCCAGGCTGCCGTGAACGGGGTGGTGGTTAAAAATGATTAAAAAGAAAAAATCAGGGCTAGGAAGATGGCTCAGTGGCTAAGAGCACTTGAGTTCAGTTCCCCATACCTACAAAGGCAGCTCACAACCACCTGTAACTGCAGCTCTAGGGAAATTCAACACCTCTGGCTTCCATAGGCACCTTCCCTCACATGTGCACACACACACACACACACACACACACTTAAAAATAAAATAAAAATTTAAAAAGTTATGAAAACTGCCAGTGGTCTCTTAGAGTTGTAGAGGGTTCTAAGTTTCTCTCGATCAGAAAGAAAAAGATCCCATGCTTTTGAAATATTTTATTTATTTTTATTTTATGTGTATAAGTGTTAGGCCTGCATGTATGTAAGTGCATCCCTGTCGTGCAATGCCTGCAGAGGCCAGAAGAAGGTGTTGGAGTCCCTGGAACTGGAGGTACAGATGATTGTTAACCGCCCTGTGGGTGCTGGGATTCGAACCTGGGTCCTCTGCAAGAACAGCCAGGGCTCTTAACCTTGAGCCATCTCTCCAGCCTCAAGATTCCATTTTTACAATAGTTACTAATGGCAATTCTTATGATAAAAAGAATCCTGCCTACGGGGCAAAGGCTGGGCTGTGAGGCTCTGCCTTTTCCCTCCAAAGGACAGGTTCACTTGCATGATTTTTCTCAGGACCAGTATGTCCTCAACTGAAAGGGGACAAATGCCCAGCCAACCATTTTCTTTTTCTTTTATGGACGAATGTTTTTCAAACCTCCAAATACCACTAAACTTTAAGACCTTTTCCCCCCATTAGATTTCCCTCAGAAAATTAACTCGGATCAAGAAGGATTCGATGTGAGTCGGATGCTAAATCTGCCCTGCTCAGGGAGCTCAAAAGCTGGCTCTCAGCCCGTGCTTCGCAGGCCGGGTTTCCGGTGACCATGCATCCGGGATTTGTAGCTGCAGGTATTTTCTCCCTCCGTGACTGCACAGTGACTCATCCACCAGCCCAGTTACCGTGGCCCGCCGCAGGCAGGGGCACCACAGGGCTCAGGAGGGTGTGGCGGTGGGGTGAAGGGGGAGAGAAGAAAGGACCCCAGCGGCCCCCCATTTCATCGTGCGACGTTCAGATATTAGAGCCTGGTCCAAAAGAGCAGTTCACCGTCGCCTTTTCCCTTTGTGTCGGCGCCAAGAAACACGAAGCGCGAGGGAGCCGAACACAACGCCTCATTCATGAGAGCCTGGCGGATGCTCGTGGGTTCCTCGCTTTTAATCCCTGACAACCCTCGTTAAATCACGGCGCTGCAGGTGCAAAGGCTGCCGGGAGCCTGGTCCATGTTCTTCCAGGCATGCTCGGTGCACTGCCCCCTTGAGTCTCTGCAAGGCGGGGTGGCGCAGCTTCCCACATTGTACCAAGGTTGTTTTCAATCGGATTGAGTCCCCGGTACCCACAAACTGATAAGTCCTGTTCTAGCCTTTCTTTCCCCAAGAGTTACTTACCTCTAGGGGCACCAACCTCAATAAGCCCCCTTCACCCCTGGGGCAGACTGTGGGGTCCCTCCAGTGACACCAGGTGGGGATGGTTTGGTCTCAGAGAGTGTGACTGGAGGTGGAGGGGTTTATGTGCCTGCCTGACAAAGGCACAGGGTTAACCGCCTGCTGTAGCTATGATTTCAGGAGCATCTTTGGGAGAGTTTGAGGTAAAAAACTACAAACTTCTCTATGCTGCTTTTAGAACTTTTAATATTGTCTCTGATCCTTGAAATCTAGTTAGGAATTTTGTCCATTTTGCTTAATATGTGGGTAATTTTGTTTGACTTCATTTAAAATTTTTTTTTGGTTTTGTTTTTGGGACAAGGTCTCATTCTTTTAGTCCTGGGGTGCCTGTTACTTATTTATGTAGCCCAGGCTGGCCTCAAACTTAAAGCAATCCTCCTGCCTCTCTCTCTGGAGAGCTGGGATTATGGATGTGTGCCTCCATACCCAGAAACATCTTACTAAAGTAAGAATGCCTTGGAGAATCATAACACGGCTGCCACTGTTCCTAAGATTACAAGGCGCCTAGAGGAGACAAAAAGTGAAAGAACACAGAACTGACCCATGAGGATGAGGTTCTCTACAACCTCTCAGGTCCTCGGCTTCTTTGTATAATGGGGATGAAGGCAAAACACACACACACACACACACACACACACACACACACGTCTACAGGTGGCTAGGAAAATGTCATGAAGTCTGGATCTGGTATGGATATCCCAAAATTATATGGATGCAGAAATTGCCTTACTACAGTGCTTGCCAAGAAACCGGATGCATTAAGGGCAACTCCGTCAGACTCTCCCAGGTAGTTTTAGTTGCTGATTCAACTCAGGGTGTGGTACTCTAGGGTCATGGCAGGTACCCTAAGGCCTTGGCCTTATGAAGTCTTTGAGTCATTTGCTGCCAGGAGGAAATGTTGACGTCTGAGTCTCTTGGTACGCAAGTTGAACTCAGGTGTTCATGGACGATCCACATTCAAATCTTCACTCACTGAAAAAATGCCTACTCAATGATTAAGTGTTTCATTCGGTCACCTAGATAGCAACCACTATTTGAGGAACAGGAACAAAAAACACAAGTCGTTCAAAACCACTCAAACCATTGAAATTCAACCACCGTGTTAAGACACTTTGCAAGCAGACTGAAGAAAAAAAATAAGTAAAACTGAAGCTATTTCTAATGGTTTTAGCTAAACAAAATAAACCAAGAGGGGAAAAATAAAACTGTTTCTCCTAACTAGAGTTTTTACTAGAGTAGAAAAAAATCAAATGTTTTGCCCCATGCTACAAAGCAAACAAAACTCTTCAAAAGTCCGCGCGAAATGGTAGGTGATTAAGTTTGAGAAGACGTGTAAGAAATGTTTCTGGAAAACACTGGAGCAACGAGCCAGGACAGCACTGGGCAGGGCCATCAGGATTTGATGGTATTAGAAATAGAGTCCTGGAGCTACAAAGTTGGACACTGGGGACTTGGAAAATGAATCCACTGGAAACCTTTCCTGCCATTGCTTCCCAACATAATATGACTCTCTGAGGAGAACTGTGATTTTTGATGAATAAAAGGCAAGGTTTGGGGGATCCTTTGTATTTCCCAGGGCTTCTTTCTCTGTGTATTAGTCAGCTCCTGCTCCCATGACAAAATGCCACAGACTGGGTGGCTTAAGCCACAGAAATTTATTTCCTTACATCCTTAGAGGCCAGAAGTTCACGATCAAGGTGTTGACAGGTCGAGTTCTCCCCACAGCCTGCCTCTCAGGGCTGAGAAGGGCTACTTATTTGCTCAGTCAGCACGTGGTCGTCCCTGTTCCCACACATCCCTGGCACCTTTCTGTATGACCAGATTTCCTCTTCTGTGACACCAGTGAGATTAGACAGCAGTCACCCTAGAAGTCTCATTTTGACTTAATCACCTGATTAAACCCTATCTAGCTTTCACATACTTTCATTGCAAACTGCTAAGACCCAATCTTCTACATGGGGATGGAGTACAATTCACCCAGGACACTGTTCTTAGCCTCAGTACCTTTGCACTAGACAGACTGTACTGTGGGATCTGTCATCTGTTTGTTCTACTGATCTGTGTGCATCATTTCTGTTTCTGTAAACTCTTCTGCTTTCTGGCTCTATGTAGCCTCATTCTCTCTCTCCTCTCTCTCTCTCTCTCCCTCTCTCCTTCCTTCTCTGTGTTCATCTCTTCCACCCTCAGCCCAAGCTTTGCTCTTTGACCTTCCACATGTCTATAAAGTAATTTTTTAAAAGGATTCATTCATTTTAATTTTATGTGTATGAGTGTTTGTCCTGCATATATGTAAGTGTACTACATGTGTGCAATGTCCCAGATGCCAGACAAGAACTGGAGTTAAGGATGGGTGATAGTGCCATGTGGGTGCTGGGAACTAAACTTGGGTCCTCTGGGAGAACATTAAATGCTCTTAACTGCTGAGCCATCTCTCTAGCCCCCTATAAAGTCATTTCTAATTCTACATGCCTATTAGAAGTGAGGACAACACAGAAGTGTCTCTGGCCCTATGACCTTCATTCTAGAAGATGAGAGAGAAGATTTGATCTAGAATAACCATAATACAAAGGCAGTTGTGATCAACATCATCAGTGACTAGAGGAAGGTTGGCAAACTCCAGTCTGCAGATCAAATGTAGCCCATGACTTCTTTATAAATAAAATTATTTTGGAATATTGTCACGCCTACTTGTGTAGGTATTATTTATGGCTGCTTTGTAAAGTTGTATAATTGTGATAAAATCGTAGGATCTCCAAAGTCAAGGTATTTTCTATCTAGCTTTGTACAGAAAAGAGCTTGAATGGGAAAAAAAATTATAGAGGATGAGAGGCAGAGAGAAGCCCATCTGACTGTTGAATCTGGAACTGTGTCATGGAGGAAGTGTAGCTGAAGCTGGGTTTTGAGGAACATATGTGGAAACTCAGATGGAGCCAGTATCTGTACCCAAGTTAGACACTCGCCTACTCTATGCATCCAAGTTAGCTGTTCCGTTCATGCGCCAAAGTTCGGTCCTTATATCTGTTTCGTTTACCACTATATGAAAGGGAGTGTGTCGGTCAGCTTTCACTGTGACAAGTATTTCACATGTGACAAATTAAGATAGCAAACTAATAAAGAGAAAGGCATCATTTTGGCTCACGGTTTCAGATGTTCCAGCCCAGAACAGATTGATTGGCCTCATTGCTCTAGGTCTGTGATAACACAGAAAATGGGATATCCTATGGTAACACAAAACCACTCATGCTGTGTCCAGAAAACAAAGGAGAGGAAGAGGAAGGACTGACTGTGGTCTCACTAGCCCCCTTCAAGGGCAGACCTCTAACTACTCAGAGACCTCCCCAGCTAGACCCCACACCTTAAAGTTCCACTACTTCTCAATAGCACCTAGCTGGGATCAAGACTGCACCATGTAGACCTTTGGGGGAACATTCCAAATGTTCCAGATCAAGCTATTGTAGGGAGGCAGGGGGAAAGGCTAAAAGACATTTGCACACAGAGAGAAATGAGCAGGAGGACTTAGGACTCATAGTTTATAGTTATTTGAGTAGGTGTCAGTTTTTGAAAAAAATCATGAAGGGTTGCAGGTATCCCCATCCTGCTGCTTGGGATAACCACGAGTGAGGCCCACCACGGAACTGAAAACTTACTTAAAACATTCCAAGGGATGTCTGTGTAAAAAAACATTTTGGTAACTTGATCACTCATTCTTGAGCATGAACTTTGTAGATGACAACTGTAATTAATGTCACATAGTTGAACTTGCATGGACTTTACAAAGATGCTCAGTGCGTACATTTGGGTGTATGGTGGTGACTGGCCCAATTCTCTGCTGTATCCTTGGCTATAATGTATACTGATATCCTTCCTGGAGGAAACTCAAGAGATGATATTTTAAAAAATTATTTCTGTTATCATTGTGTGTGTAGGGGACACATACTACAGAATGTGTGTGGAGGTCAGAAGTCAGGTTTCTCACTGCCACATCCTTTCATCTCTCCATGGGATTATTGGATTAAACTCGGGTTATCAGGCTTATATTCTGGATACTAAGCATCTTTAGACAGTGAACCATCTTGCTGGCCCAAGAGCTATTGTTCTTAAGAGTGTGTGCGTTTTACGTTGTGAAACATTACAAGGTCAGTGAGCTATCTGGAGGCTTACTGAGGCTGAGGATTGCCTACATTTAGATGATGTGGAGGAGGCATCAAGATAAAGCTATTCTGGCTCTCCCACGGGGAGACGACTAAGTTCCCAATGATGCCCAACAGCTTGCTGTGCTACGACCCACAGCAGAGCACGAGGCTGATGGATCAAGGGGACAGCCATGGGTAGTGACTCTGAGCAGAACAGATGCTGAACTGTCTTAACAAGCAACAGCGAGCAGCAGGGCCTCCCGGCTCCCCCAGGTCCTGATGGGAAGCTGCTGCCCAGGGTGCCCATGAAGACATATTCGACGGAGGAACTCAGGAGCTCTTAGATCCTGCCCTCCCTACTCCCTGGGGTTTCCCACGTGCCACTAGATCTTGAGTGACAAGCTGCAATTACAATTACAGTGAAGTGCAGAGGCTCCAAGTTGTTCAACAAAGCACATTCGGTGCAAAGGAACCCCAGGCAGTTACAAACCTTTTTTTTTTTCTTGCTGTGCCGAAACCATAAGGTTTGCATCCAAGAATGTGTTGTCTGTTTGAGGCTGGCCTTTATTCTTGCAGACGGGTGCCAGTGGCATGCATCGCAAATGAGCAGTTGTCTGTGGCCCCAGCGTCTGTGGCTGAGGCATATCTAATCAGGTTAAGCAGCCGTTCATCCCAGCTGTCAGCTCCCTGGAAATCACAACATCATCTGGAACCACACACAATTCAAATAGAAGGTTGGCCCTCGGAGGTCTGGGTCTCCAACCCTGAGCTTACAGTGGTGGCCCCTGGTTTTCTTGTTTCCTACGTGACTATATACAACAGTAGCAAAGCTATTTTAGGGATTAAAACAGCTAATTGCAGATTTCCATCGTGGCCAGCCATTCTGTACAGGTTTGGAGAGCATGCTGGTGGTCTTTGCCTGTGGGGATGTTTTTGGTTGGATGCCCTGTAAAGTTGCTCGTCCACACCCTGGCTCCACAAAGCTGTTAATTGGGGCTCTTCCATGTGGGCCACTGGGTTTTGGGTATGAGGAATTTGGTGGAATTCAGTGTGAAATAGAGTGTGATGTTTTCTTGGCCCCAGATGCCAGAAGGGCCTTTAAAAGTCATCTACTCTGCCTGCTTTCCTGGAGAGATGAAGAAACCCAAATCATAGCTCAGAGCGGGTGACCCAGCCTGTTAGAAGTAGAGGTGAGACGAGACTCCCATGTTTCTGCTCTCTCTCTCTCTCTCTCTCTGTCTCATAAGAGGTCTGCCTATATTAATTGTTTTCTCAAAAGCATGAAGGATATCTGAGATAGCGTGAGGACCGAAGTTCTATCCTCTGAACCAATGTTGAGAAGAAAAACAAGCACAGTGGCGTGGGTTTATACTCCTAGTGCCAGGAGAACCCCTGGGCCCACTGGCCAGCAAGCCTAGCCTTCTTGGTGAGCTCCAGACCAGTGAGAGACACTGTTTTTCAAAAGCAAGGTGGATAGTACCTGAACACACCTCTGGGCTCTACACATATCACACCTACATCCATACCTTCCCGCCAATGCACACACGAAACTTCAGAGGCAGGCCTAAAGTCACACTATGGACCCTGGAGAGTGATTTTACCTGGCTGAGTTCTAGTTGCTTCATCCATACAAAGGGGCTTACAAGACCTGCCTACCAGATTGGCTTAAGAATGGGAAGAGGTCATGACTTAAAGCTCTCCTTATAGCTGGGTGCAGTGGTACGCGCCTTTTGTCCCAGCACTTAGGAGGCAGAGGCAGAGGCAGGCGGATCTCTGTGAGTTCAAGGTCAGTCTTGTCTACATAGTGAGTTCCAGGCCAGCTGGCCTGTCTCAAAGACCAAAAAAAAAAAAAAAAAAAAAGCTCTCCTATGATGCCTGGTGTTGAATGAACAGCCCCTTACTTACTAAAGGAGTTTGTTGTACATCTCTGTGCTTTGACTCCTAGGGCAGAGATACTGTAGACCAGGTGGTTCTATAGTATAAGAAGCAAACACGTATCACCCATAGTTACAGAGGCTGACAAATCTGAGACGAAGTCGCCAGCAGATTCAGTGTCAGGTGAGGACCCTACCTGGTGTCCTTTACCTTTTGTAAAGCACTGATTCCCATAATGAGAACTTAACCTTCATATTCTAATCACCTACCAAGAAGCTCACCTCTGAACCCCCTCACTTCAGGGCTGAGATTTCAACAGATGAACTTGTGGGAAACAAGAACACTGCAGGGTCCTGTGACTGTTGTGTAATGTTGACTACTTGTAATGAGGGACAGTCTCCAAATACTTCACCAGTGGGTCAAAAGACAAGATGGAGAACAAGCAAGGGAGACATCCAAGGTTGACCTCTGGCCTCCTCAGACACACGTGAACATGTGCACACACACACATGCACACACACACACACACGCACACACAGAAAATCTAAATAACTGGACAAGAATACTCCATACACTTAGAAGGGTTAAAGTAGTAGTCCAAGAGCGAAGCGAATTCTCTCCGCCAAATAATTGACAAATTCATAGCATTTTTTCAGAATGTATTTATTGAAAATTTATGGGAACATAAAAATATACAAATAATTTTTCTAACAAAAGATGAGAAAAAATAGAGTGATATGTATTAATTAAATATATGCCTCTAAGGGCATCTGTAGATAGGCACACACAAACACAGATGCAGACACACAGCCGTCAAGAGCCTGTATTGCTCTTGCAGAGGAATCAAGAATCGATTCTCTGCATATTGGGCATCTTACGACTGCCTGTGTCTACAGCGTCAGGGGATACAATGTATCACTCTAAACATACTGGGATGCCCAATTGTGGGTGGGGGGATGTTAGAGAATGCACAACTGTATAGTCTAGGAAAACAGGACTGTATACAGAAGTTTGTATAGTTCTGAAGGAAGGAAGAAAGGAAGAAGGAAGAAAGAAAGGAAGAAAAGGAGAAAAGAAAAAGGCAAAACCCCAGGCTGGGCAGAGTAGCACATCTATAATTTCAATATTTTGGAGGTGGAGGCAGGGGGATCCAAAATTCAAGGTTATCTCCAGCTACACAGCAAGTTCAAGGCCAGCTTGAACTATGCCAGACTCTGTCTGAAAAAAAAAAATGATGTAACACCAAATGTCTGTAATCCCAGTGCTGGGGAGGCAGAGACAGGAGGATCCTAAATGATGTAACACCAAATGTCTGTAATCCCAGTGCTGGGGAGGCAGAGGCCGGAGGATCCTTGTGGTTTGTTGGCCAGTCAGTCTAGTCCAGTAGGCAAACTCCAGGATCAGTGTGAGACCTTGTCTCGAAAACAAGGTGGAAAGAAATTAAGGAAGACACTTGATATTGACCTTGTATACACACATACACACACATACACACACATACACACACACATACACATACACACACATACACACATATACACACACACATACATACACATATACACACACACAGCTGCACACACACAAACATACAGTTACACAGACACATAAAATTTGCCCCAGAGAAATCTTATTTCAGGATTTCTTTCTAAAACTTGCTAGATTCTTTTTCATACAAGGAATGATTCATACACTAAGCATATTTCTTTATTTACAGACCTGCAAATAAGTATTGTAAACTCACTTTTGAGAAGATTAAAACAATCTCAGAGAAGATGAATGGTTTTCCTAGTCACAAGACCAGAAGTAGAAGAAAAGGCTTATATAAGCCTGGGGAGCCGCCCTGTGGGTCTTAGAACTCCTGAGCCTTCCGAGTCTTGTACATTTCCTTAGCTTCTTGAGTCTTAGGATCTGCCTCTTCCTCCAGATCTCGCTAGGTAACTCCAAGGCATCTATTCATTCCATGGCTATATACTAAAAGGCTTTTAAACTTAACTGCTTGTAAGGAGACCTGCTTTTTTACGTTAGTATGCAATATACAGGATTCAATGAATGTAAACAAACCCACTATTTTATATAGAAAGGAATTTTATACCATAAACTGGTAAGGCTGGAAAGGGGGCTGTCAGCTGGATCATGAGAAATGATTCACAGAGCACTACAAGAAGGCTGTGTCCATCCAGAATACAGGGAAGGGTGGAGATCAGGAACCCATTGCAGCAGCCATCGAGTTCAGCAACTACCTCAAGCACATAAACAGGAGTCAAGAAGCTGGGTTGGAAAGCTGCCACTGACTCTGATACTGCTTTAAAACTCCCTAAAGCTGGTAACTGGACACTGTCCCAGGGCATTATCTATCTCTTCACATCCACGAAAATGGAACTGGAGTCTAACATCATGAATTTTCTAATCAGCAGTAAGTAGGTAAAGGCATCTAGAAGACAGTATATGTCTTATTTCTACATTCAACTGTAAGACCTTGTCATTCAGAACTGTGGTTGATGGAGTCTGAGAAACAGTGCTCAGTCCCCACCTACTGCCCTGCTGTAGACTGAGGAGACCCACAGGGAGACTGTGGCTATGAGTTATCAGCCCAGCACAGGCACAGTTCGATTTGAAACTCTCTAAGAACCAACATCTAGAACTCCCCTGCTTGAATCTTGTATAATGATCATCTATCATCACCAGCAAGCAACTTATCAAAAATGTAAGATATATACAAAAAAATTACCTGGTGACCTAAGTAAAATTTGTAGTAATAAAAAATTAAAATAAAATAAACCTTCAGAAGACAGTTTCAGCAGCAAATTAGATATAGCTAAAGAGAGAACTGGGAAATGGAGTTAAGGAAATTACTCAGATTGAAGCCCAGAGATAAAGAGATAGAAAATATAAAAATTGGCCAAGAATTGTGGAAGAGGGACTAGAGGTGGCTCAGTGGTTAAGAGCACTGACTGCTCTTGTAGAGGACTCGGGTTTGATTCCCAGGACCCACATGGTGGCTAACAAGTCTCTGTAACTCCAGTTCCAGAGGAATCCAACACTCTCTTCTGACCTCCATGGGCATTGTGTGATACAGGTATACTTACATATATGCAGGCAATATACTTATACACATAAAATAAAAATAATAAATAAAATATATATTTTTAAAGACCAAATGAATTGTGGGAGATAGGGCTAGAGATAGACCTCAGTGGTAGATTGTTTGCTTAGCATGCATTAGGTTCAATCCTCTACACTGAAGCAAAAAAAAAAAAAAATCTGGAAAACAGATACCATAAATAAAGAGGAGCTACAAAGACAGACAACACAGAGAATGAAGAAAAAGACTTGGGATTAACTGCTGAACTATTCATAAAATTTATTAAAGACACATATATTCAAAGTGTCATGCAGGATAGGTTAAAAACAAGTCAATCCGACACTGGGGGAGATGACTCAGTGGTTTAGAGTGCTTGATGTGATTCAGAGGACCCAAGTTCAGTTCCTGGCACCTATGTCAGGTTGTTCACAACAGCCTATAACTCAAGCTTCGGGGATCTAAAGCCTTCTTCTGTCCCCCTTGGGCGTCCACACACATGTGCCATAGACTCACGCAAACACATGGACAAAAATAAAAATAAATCTTTAATAAAAGTCAATTCCTTAACGCCAAAGGCAAAGAATTTATGGCAAAGCAACCAAAAAAGAAAGTCAGAGCACTCTTAAAGAAATGAAAACCCAATGGCAGACTTCCTCTCAGCAGCAGAGGCTGGAAAACATACAATATCTCAAATGTGTTGAAGTAAAAAAGTCTGTTCATTTACATTTTTTGCCTGGTTAAACTATACAAGGGAAAGTTTACAGCTTTATAAAGACTAAAGAGAATTTACGACCCGTAGACTCTCACTCAAAGATCTAGAAGACTTTGAGTGGACGAGCAGACGAAACGCAAGATAAAATACTGAGAAAAGAAACTGGTGAATGTTGGCTAACTCTAAATAATCATTGACTTTTAAAATAGTGATGATAGAGTCCTGTATTAATCATCCTAAGGGAGGTAATCAGGACCCAGAAAGACAAGAATTCCATGTGCTCTCTCATAAGTACATGCTAGTTTTGACTCTTTAGATACTTATGTTTCCATTGAGGTTGGAAAACTAATAAGGGATTATGGAGGGACAGGTGTGGGGAGGGGGACAGGATGCACTGACATAAAGGAGGAGAGGAGACTCACGGAGTAGGAAGGGTTAAAGGGCGGAGGAGGGTGTAAGGGGAAGGATAACAACATTTGAAAAGTTATATGGAAGCCTACTGATATAGAAGCTTCTTAAAATACATACTTACACAGTATGAAAAGAGCTTAAGTGGATCTGGCCTATGACAGCGACTCAGGGGCCCTAACAGACACCACAGGATAGCAAATAAAAAGACCAATGCCAGGAATGAACTCCTTTTTTTTGAAGTTGTTCACTGCGGGGCGTCCCCTAGATTCCAAAACAATACTGGCTATTTCCATTGCTCTTGGTTACCTGCCAGAACTTGATGGTAAGACTCTGTTGCTGAAGACACTACATGTGTGTGTTGTATAGCAAACAGGAGAAATCATGCTGGTACTACTTTGAAGCTTCATCTCTACTGGCGAGCTCTCATAGCACTAGAAGGTACTATGTGCAGTACTGGAAGAGAAATGCAATCAGCTATAACCCTGTGTGCTACAATAACAACTGGCCTGGCAAGACATGCCCACGGGTGTAATAGAGGTATGAGTCGCCAATGGGAGTCACCAATCACCTTCTTATTGGATTTAAGACCACGTCTCAAGATGGACCCCATAACTGGCATTATTGCCAGGGCCAAGAACCTGTGACTAGACAGGTCACAGGTCATAGGGAAAGAAACTACTTGTATTATTCTGCTAAATAGTTGTAGTATTAAACTGACTCCAAATGACTGCTGTTATACTCATAGATTAGATTAGTACATGTCTCAGTTCTCACTAGAGAAATTTCTTCTTGCAGCAGATGGAAATTAACACATAGAGATCCACAACTGGTAAATGTGCAGAGGATAAAAGAAAGCAGAGACCTCAGCTCTCCTGTGGCTCAGGGATCACTGTAGAAGAGGAGGCAGAAAGCTTGTAAGAGCCAGAGGTGGCAGATTAACACAAGGAAACCATGTTGTCTGGACACAATAGGGCAGCTGGATATATGAACCCACAGCACATGTGACAGCATGTATAAGACTTGTACAAGTCAGGCAAAAACTTTTCATGAAAGGGGAAGTGGGCAGAAAAGCTCCAGTCTTAGCTGAGGATCTATTGGCAACTACCAGCTGCTAGGAGAAGGGAAAGTCGGGTTTTTTTAAAGAGTGTGACACCTAGTAAGTTGACCAAACTCCAAAGGATGGACCCACACCCAAGAGCATTTGGAGAACACAAATTAGAGTCAATAGGCTTTAAAAAAAAACAAACATAATAATAAGAGGACATGAAACTGAGTGAGGTAGTAGCATGTGGAAGTGGGGACAGGCGAAGGGATCTGAATGTGATTAAAAGATACTGTGTAGTTCTTGGGGCTGGAGAGGTGGCTCAGCAGTTAAGACCACTGGCTGCTCTGGCAGAGGACCCGGGTTTGATTCCCAGCACTTACATAGCGACTAAGAACCATCTGTAACTACAGTTCCAGGGGATCCAATGCCCCTTTCTGACCTCTGTGGGTACTGCATGACACAGGTGCATTAATACACATGCAAATACATTCATACACATAAAGAAATACAAATTTAAAAATATTATATATAATTCTCAAAGAATCAATAAAATATTTTGAAGAATAGTAACGATAACTGCTTTGGAGCAAAGGAGCTAAGAACAGAAAACTATTGGCAGGGGATAGTTTCTGGGGAATGGAGAGCAATTCTTTTTGCTCGATGTGACCACTGGTAGGTTTCCCACTCTCCAATGGATGGCCCCACACCTGTGCATACGGGCGGATCTACCTTAGCTTAGTAGGTTATCCGAAGGAAATAAACATGAAGTTGAGAGGCCTGTTGGGAGTACATGGTGGCAGTTGGAGGGTGTAGATAGATGAAAGATACAATAATATTCCTTTGTATACATATATGGATGTCTCAGAAATAAAGAAAATATATACGATGGTGGTAATCAAACTTTTTAAGTTCTTGTTTTGTTAGATAAGAGAGGATATATAGATTATCTTCCAACTTTTGCAGGTCCCGGTCCATTGCTTGCATGTTAATGCAAGCTACTTAAATGGTAAAAGGAAATCTTTATAAAAAAAACAAGGAATCCTAACCTTTTATCTCTAAGTGAGGAGAAGGGAAAGGTGGAGAAGGCAGCCAGACTGCAGACTGCATCTCAGCATGGAAGAGAACTCCTGCATCTTTAAAACAGGAGAAACGGGCTGGAGAGGCCCAGTGCTTAAGAGCACTTACTGTTTTTGCCAAGGACCCAGATTCAGTTCCTAGCACCCACATTGGGAGGCTCACAACCACATGTAACCCCAGTTCCAGGGGACCCGATGCCCTCTTCTGGCCTCCGAAGGCACCTGTAAGCCTGTGGATGCACATAAACTCATGCAGGTATACATATATGCATATAAATAATATAAATAACTGAATATTTTTAAAAATAGGAGAAACTGAGGGGAAATGGATTTTTTTTTCCTTTCAGAACACTTGCTAACTAAACCTTTGTTTGGTATGATTATCACAGGTACTGATCTGAATCCTAGGCATCTGCTGAAGTTCCCAGGTTCCTGCATCCCAGGGCAAAGAATCGGACCAGGTGACACATGGTTGAAGAGAAATAGAAATAGTTTATGCTGAGAATGGGGTGGACTATGGAGAAAGGAAAGGGCATCAACTCAAAAGGTGCTGGGCGGCAGGACTCATGACTCTTCAGGTCATTTACATAGCTCCTGCCTCTCTCACATTTGTGTGTTGTGGGCATACTCTGTGTGTTGTATGTATCACAGGTGGGGAAAGGTTTCTGGTGTTTTTCTGCCAACTAGCTTCTTTTATGTGCTGATCTTCTAAACCTTCTAAACCTATGTCCTTCTCTCTAAACCCTTGCTGTCCTGTCTGCATTGCCCTAGCAATTGCATTCTATGCAATTATTGCAATCTATGACTATAGAATGGGGCAGACTCAGAGTTCTGCTTTCAGTTTGACCTGATCCCACTTCTGCAACATCCTTCCCATGGTCCCATTACAAGCTCAGCTCTACCCCAAATCCAGGCTAGCCCAACAACCACATTGTCATCCAGGCCCCTATGTGTCTTCTCAGCTGAGGCCATGTCTCTCCATCCTTTGCTCACCTGCATCTCAGCTCTGGTCTTGATTTGTTCTTTGCTGGCCCCAGCCAGTCCCAGAGCTTTGAGTTTGTTCCTGCTCAACTGTAGGGCCTGCTTCTTCCCTGTGCATACCCTAGACAGCATCTTTACAAAGCAAGAAAAGAATGACTATAACTAAGTGTCTGAGAGCCAGGCAAGCTGTAGACTTTCTACACTTGGCTTTTCCTGCAACCAGATGCCATGGGGTTTGGATGTACTCCTTCAGTCTGTCAGACCTCAGTGTCCTCAACTATGAATGGGTTCCCAACAGCACATACCCTGTATGTGGCCATATGCTATTAAAGCACACAGATCGTGCCGGACACAGAGCAAACACAATGTAAGAGCTAGTTTAATGAAAGGGAGTCCTCCTCTGCCTCTATTAGAATTGAGGAGACCTAGGCTTAAGCTACCCAAATTTTTAGACTAGAACAAATGATCAAAGTTGTTATCAGTCATTATCCATAGATGGGCAGAACCAAACAATGGTAGTTATGGCCACTTACTTCAGAATTAGGCAATCTGGAGGCTAGAAAGATGTCTTAGCACTGAAGAGCACATACTGCTCTTGTAATGGATCTGTGATAAGTTTCCAGAACCCACACGAGGCTGTTTACAACTGCCTGTAATTCTACCTTCAGGGAATACTACCTTCTCTGGCCTCCACAGGCACCTGAATTCATGTGCACATGCCTACACACAGACACACACACACATATACGTAAAAATAAAAATAAAAATAATCTTAATAAAAAGAATTAGGCAACCTGGGTTTGAAGGCAATGTCTGTCTCTTATTGGATTACTTGTCCTCAGTCTAAGCTCTCGGGGCCCCAGTTTTCTGTAATAACGGGGATAAAAATGCCTGCCTCTTGGGGTTGTTATAAGGCAGAAGTAAGGCAATCTGGATAAAGAGTTAAGCACAGAGTTGTTTCCGGGCAAGCCTCCCTACATAGTAATAATAACAGTAATAAAATAGGGAGACTGAAGCTTGGGAAGGTAAAGCAACTGTCCCAGCTCACGCAGCTTGGGGAAGTCAGAGACAGAATTCAGTTTTCTGCCTCTCCCTTAAACACTTGGATCCTCAACCAAGACCACCTGTAATGAAGGCTCAAAGACGACAGCTCTAGGTTCTTGCCTTGATGTCTCCACATTAAATGTTCTCTAGGTGGCCAGTATCTTGGAGTTTTGGCTCTTGTTTTGAATTCTGAGGCTCTTGTAATTTTAGCCCCTAGAAGCCGTCACCACTTTGTGCTTTAATTTCAGAAGAGAAGGCTTTGATTTGGGGGAGTCAGGAAGGCACTGAGTAGAAATCAGTCTTTAGTGGAGGTATTGTTTTGGAGACAATAGAGAGCAGTGTTTCATTCAAGAGGAGGTGAAATGGTGAAGAGATGGCTCAGCAAGTTAAGGTGCTTGCGGCCAAGTCTGATAACCTGAGTTTGATCCCCAGGACGCACACAGTGGAAGGAGAGAACCAACTTTCAGCACTCTGACCTCCACAAGTATACTCTGGAGTGAACACACACACACACACACACACACACACACACGCACGCACGCGACTGTGTGATAAGTGTAATAAAAATTAATTTAAAAAGAGAGAGAAAGAAAGAAATAGTAAGTATGTGGGTGATGTTCTTGGCTCCAGGGCATCAGAGAGATGAGCCCCAGGAAGGGGCTTGGAGCTGAAGGCGCTCCAGGCAGTGGAAGGACTCACAGGGGCTTCATCCATGACTTCAGTCATAGACATGGTCTCTGGGCCTCTGGAAGGTCCCAGAAAGTTCTACCTGGTTTGTGTTCCTCAGGTCTTTTTCAATTGCCCTGCAAAACTGCCAACATTTTCCACATTAAAGACAAATCAAAAGAGACTTTTTTTTTTTTTCAGAAAGCATGAGTTAGTGGACAGGGATGAGAGCGAATCAGATTCATGCAAAAATAGAGGAAATTAATTTTTAAAGAGCCCAGCCAAACACCCTGTAATTTTCAGTGATTTCCTTTCAGGGAAACTGTGACCACTGTCACTATAAACAAAGCAGAGAATAAATAAATTAAAAGGGAAAGAAGGTTGTGTTTTCCTCCCTGCCTCCCTGATGGATGGTTTACAGAGGCCCTGGGATAAGTCGGTCTCTAATCATTCCCAGATGGCGACTGCTGGGTCCCAGTCCTGGTGTTTCCCCATGCGCCTCTGTGGGGCCTGCCAGACCCCAGATGGTGACAGGAGCTGGACCCTTGCTTCTGGGCTTTGGCCGCAGTCAGATGCAGCCGGGCAGCAGAAGGTTGGGGCATTCAGGGCAAAGGAAGATGGCCACAACCTCTCTGTGACTACCATAAAAATGAGCCCCTAGAGTGAGTGTCCTCTTGCTTCTAAGCCCGGTTGGCTTCCTGGTGGCCTGGCTCGGCCTCTCTCCTGGGACCACCAAGACTCAAGGGGCTTCCTCTCAGGATCACCTTCCTCAGAAGTTGCTGTAACCCTGCCCCTGAGTCTTGCTTCCAAGCGGGGATCTGGCTGGGCTGATACTTCCCTAACCCAGGAGAAGTCTCTGCCCTCCCAGGATCACCCCATGGGCATCTGGACCCAGGTCATAAACAACCCCAGATCCTTCCTGAAATGAGGCAGACTGTTCATCCTGTAATCACTGTCTCAGATCATCTTTGCTGCTGGGTGGATGACTTGGAGGAGGAGGGGTTCTCTATGGGTTACCCTCAGCTGGCCTCAGTGACCTAGCCTCAGCCTGTGCTGCCAGCCCAGCACCTCAGAGGCTACACTGGTAGACTGGAGGGTGTGTCTTCTGTCTCTTTTAACCTACAACCTTGAATGATGCCTACAATGTCACATAAGTAAGTCCTGTTTGGTTGTACAACCTGAACCTGTCAGAATGCAGGTGATACCTATTAGCAGATTCTAAACTATTCCTCCTCCTCCTCCTCCTCCTCCTCCTCCTCCTCCTCCTCCTCCTCCTCCTCCTCCTCCTCCTTCTCCTCATTTATTCTTCCAGTCAAAGTCTCATATATCCCAGGGTAGCCTCAAACATAATTTTTCTGGCTGTGGATGACCTTGAACTTCTGATCAAGGTCTCAAGTGATGTGATTACAGGTGTGTGTGTGACCACATCTGGTTTATGCAGTGCTTAGGATCAAATCTAGGGCTTCAGTCATACTAGGCAGGCATGAATCTAGATTCTCAACTTTTATTCCTATCACCTTAGCTTTTCATTTGATTAATTTAGGAACTTGGGTCCCTTTCCCTGTCTCGATCCCTTTGTACATAACCAGACATAAGCCTTTATCTTCAAGAAACTTGAAAATAATTGTGTTGCTGAATATCTCTTGAAAAACAAATATCATGATGAGATAGGGCAAATGAATCCAAAACAGATGGCTAAAATTTCTCTGAAATACACAGAATTTTGACCCAGAGGGAAAGGGTGGGGGCAAAAAGCATTTGGGGTTTCCATCAGCACAAAATACCCAAGGACAGGGGGTGCGCCGTTTGACTGATGGGAACCGCTCATGTGGGAGCCTCCAGTCCAGCAGTGAGGAGGTGGCGGCCTCCAGGGGCACGGCTATCAAGAACATGGGGTTGCTATCAGGTTTCTAAAACACAGCTTCTGAAAATAAACGTTTCTAATTGACAGTATACCTTCTCCTAACCACTCCCCTGGAGCACATGTCCCCATGGAAGATGGAAATTATTTTGGAGATAACCAGTTGCTGGGTTTGGCATCTACTTTGCAACAGTTAGATGTGTGTGCAGAGGCTCTGATTGGTGGGGTGGGAGCGTGCTAGGCCTGGGGGCAGACACATCAGTGGTTTCAACAAGAATGTGAAAATACTACACTTTGTGACAAAGTTGCTTCAGGGTAGGCAGATTGCTTATAAATCAGTTACAGATTTCCCTAAAATATGTAGAGACTTCCATGCAGAAGAAAGGCTGTGTGGATTTCAAATATATATGGGATTTTGCTACGCTCAAAACATGAAGAAGTAGAACATGACGATGGATCCCAGCAGTGGGCCCTGGGCTAGTCCTTGCCTATAGAGTATTCCCTGACCACCACACAGCTACCTTCTTTGTTCAAAGGAGAAGCCTGCAGTACAAGAAGGGTATGATGTTTTAAAAGATGACACCAAAGTAGAAGTGTCTGAAGATCGCCCACAGGCCTGTCCATCCTGTAAGCCACAAGCAACCCCAAATAGCTGCAAATGTGGCCCAACACATTTGTAGATGGCATCACGTCACAAAGTTAAAAGGCATGTTTTGAGTTTAATGCTACACGGAAGCTTTTTAGAGGCATCATCACCGACCCAACTGTTGTCCTCCCCAGAAAAGCAAAGGTATTAGCTACTTTATGAGTTCACACTGAATGCATCCCATTTACCGAGTGGGTCTCATCTCAGCTAGGGGCAGCACATCTCCCCAGGTTGGAAAGTTCCTCTCCCTTCGCCATGGCTCTCCTGGATCTTATAATCCAACCCATGATGAAGTCCTGTGTGTCTAGGACTCATACACAGGCAGCACCAGCATCCTCAGTGCAGACAACCTCCTCCACCTCCCAAGTGACCTTCGCCATCTCATCTCACTGCTCTTCCTGCCTTTCCACCACTCTCCACATGGCTGCTCCGGGACTCAAAATGTCATCCAGATCATATTAGTTCTCTGTTTTAAAGCGTTCAGTGGCTTCCTCTTCTAGTTAGAACTAAATCCAAACTTCCTACCGTGACCTTCAAGGCTATGCTTTGAAGGTTGCTTCTTCAACTCTCTCCAAGCATGTCTTTACATACCCACTCACTTTCCCAGAATCCTGCTCTCCACCCCCTACTCCAAAGCACCTAAGCCCATCTCAAAGCCTTCAAACATGCAAATCACCAAAATTTCCACAAGACGGAAGATGATTGGATCTCCAAATAACAGAGGAGTTGATCACTGGCCTTTCTGGGTAGCTGTCCAGAATGATTTTAAGAGCAAGAAATAACACATCTGCTGGAGCATTTAAGCTCACTATCACAGGGCATGAATGAAGCCCCAGTCACCGCAGTCCCCAGCTTGTGATGACTCTGAGCCCTGACTGGGTGCATACAGCATCTTGCCATTCCCAAGAACTCTTGTGTTCCTTACATCCCAGGCATAGGAAGAGTTCTGCTCACCTTCTTCCACGTGTTGTACCAAGGAATCCCATTTCCTTCTCTAAGAAGCAGACAGCACGGTTGTTATTGACCACGTAGGGAAGGTGTGGCTTTGGAACACATAGTTGGAGACCTGCTTTGGGGCTCTTTCCTGGCAGTTTCTATCAGAGGCTCTCCCTGGCGAAGTATTCAGACACCTCTTCTGAGATGTCCCTTGGGGATGGCAGGACCCCCAGATGCTTGTTGTAGATGGGCAGAACTAAATGGTACCACCCAAAGTATAAGCAAGGATAACCCCAAACCACAGTTGCCCCGAGGCCTCCTCCAAAGAGGCAGGGTGTGGGCACCAGAGACAGTAGAAAGAGAGGACAGACGGCACAGTGGAGGGCAGCACGGCCTGGAAACTCCTAGGGTCTCCAGGGTCGGGCCTGTGGCCTTGCTCATGAAGCAAGGGGATGTCGTAAGGATGTCAATCCGTTTAAACATGTGCTATAAAAAAATAAGGCATTCTTCTCTGAACTTCCTAACTTAAAGGTTCATGTGGATGATTTGATAGCAAAACCACCATTCCACATTCCTCTTATGAGGAAAGCTTCCGGAGGACCCATGTTTCCCTGGAGGAGCCTCTTCCCTTATGGAACCTCCTGTTCAGTTTCATAATCTGCCCCTGTCCAAAGTGGAGGTACCTCATGGATGCCAAATTCTAGCTCCTCTGGCCCGACTAGCAAGGGCAAGTTCCCCAAGTGTCTGTCCCTAAGTTTCCTCGTCTGTAAGGCAAGGGCAGATGTAGAGTTTATGTAAATTTTATGGAGAGAACAGAATGAATAAAATCCTGAAAAGCCACATGACTGACTAGAAGATGACTATTCCTACAAACAGCAGGTCTTCTCTGGGAGAATCGTACACCTTAGACACAGACTACAGTCTTGTATTTGCCAGACACATGAACCAAGTAAAATAGTCGTGCAACATGGGAAGGCTTTCATGTTTTATTCTTGTTCCAGTGCAGATGTTTATTTTCATTAAAAAAATTTGTACAGGTCCAGTTTTTTTATTCCACAAACTACATTTGCTGGACTTTTGGAAAACTGGTTTGGTGAATGGCAACACTAAACAAAACAGCATTTGGATTTAGTATAGTTCTCAGTTGAATGGAGCAGTGGGGGCTGGATTGGGACTTAGAGTTTGACTCAGTTCAAAGCCTGGACACGGCAGCTGATCAGAGTGCACAGGAGAAGACCAGCAACACCAGCCTCAGTCCCGGGCAATGGCAGCAAGTTTAGCCCTGGGCTGTAGATCAAAAAGTTGTTGAGGAGCTAAAGCGATGGCTCAGCGATTAAGAACACTGGCTGCTCTTGCAGAGGATTTGGGTTCAGTTCCTAGCACCCATGTGGTAGCTAGCAACCATCTGTAACTCCAGTCCCAAGGGTCTAATGACTTCATTTGGCCTCTTCGGGTACTGCATGCATGTGGTACTTTACATACATGCAGACAAAATATTCATATAGATAAAAGAAAAATAAATTAATAAGAAATTTTAAAGTTACTTGAAGATGGTAGCTCATAATATTAGAGTTTTGTGAGCCATGTGCTTCACACCGTAGGACCCTGGTAAAGGTTTTGCTGTTGTTATCATGGTTTGGTTCCTTTGGTTCCTTATTTTAGAAGCAGCACAATAGCTTTATAGAAAGGCATAGGCACGCAAAAAGGCTGCAGCAGAATCAAGTCTCAACCTGAAAATTTAGCAGATATTTGTTCTAAGTTCATGACCATTGAGGAATTTTCATTTCTATCTCACACTATTGTAAAACAACTGAACTTACAGAAAATGTGGGACTCACTATCACGTCACTTCAGATAATAATCACTCCAGCAAATGCTGGACTCATCCACTTCCATATTATTTCTCGTTTGTTTTCCCAACTACTCTGGACCAGGGAGGGTATGCAAATTCCCAAGTCACATGATGATACATAAGTGCACTGCCGATACCCCGGGGACCTGACTTCGGATGTCTCATTTCAACCTCCAGAACACCTTCCATCTTGGGAGGGTGGGCACGTGATCTCCCTTTATCCCTGGTAAATCCTTGGAGAGCCATTACTAAACAGATGGGTTTTCTTATTTTCCTTTCTGGTATCTCAAATACTGAATGAATATTTAGGTTCACAAACCTGAACACTAAGTAAGTAAATGTGCTGTGATTTTATTTACAGAGCTAATTAGGTTCTCTGGGCAACCCAATTACATCAGTTAACACCGACAAAGGCCCCCTTAATGGTAAAAACCCACATCGTATAGCTTCCACTTACATGGCACCTGTCAGTGTTTCTCCATTATTTCTAGGACTGTCCCCACAGATCCAACTGAAAATCCAGGGAGTCATGGGTCCATTTTTGTGTTTGGGACTATTAAAGGCTTTCATCAGTGTGTTCTTCTAGAGCTTAATAAGGAAGCATCTCTTTCTGTTTCCGTTCTGTCTTCCAACTCATTAAATCACAGAAACAAATCTGTATACACTTCATAGACAACAAACGAGAATAAGAGATTTTAAACTCAAATACTACACTAATTTGTGGCTACCCTCAAATCCTAGTGAGTGTTTTATTTTCTTTTATTACATTTGTGTGTACGTCAATAGACAACTTGAGGGAGTCAGTTAAACTATATGGGTTCTGGCGATGGAACTCAGGTTGCCCTTGTCCCTTGGGCTGTGGCCCTTGGGTTCTAGCATGCTCCTTCATTCGCCCACACATGTGTGACCTCCCACCTCAAGTGCATCCCAGACACACAGTCCAAATTCTAACTTTGAGCTCCTTGGGTTCTCTTATGGTAAACAATGTTGACAAGTAAATGAAAATATGGCAACTTAAAGCTTGAGCTCTCAGTTATGAGAGGAACTTAAATAAGCCTCAGTAAATACAGGAGTGCAAATCATGTCAGCTACAAGTGCTCTGTGGATAACAGACTGATCTGCAAAAGCCACTCCGGCACATCATCCGCGTGTTGGTATTTCCCATTCCTCTGCAGTCCTTTTCTGAGATTCAAGATAGGAGATATGAAGTGCCTCTGGATATGAGGTCCTTCCTGTCTTTAGTCAGGCTGAATTAATCTGACCAAACTTGTGTTTCTATCAATTACTCGTGAGCAACAATTCAAACAGCATGGAAGAGTTTCCTCGGTCTTTGAGGTTTCTATTCTCTTCAGTTTTAGCTTAATTGGGTCTGGCTTGAGCAGTGGGAACGCCACAAATCTTGTCTTTCAGACACATAGCATCTCCTTTGTGTCTCATTTTGTCCCATAATGTCCCAGTGTCCTGCCCTCATAAACTTGGCAGCAAGCCCTCCATGCCACCTTAGAAAGCCTAACGCCCTGGGGTATAATTGTTACCCATGTCAAATTGTCCAGGGCAGAGACTAGACTGTCTGCAGAGGCAGTCAGGGACAGTTCTTCCCATCCTTATAGACACTGGGAAGTCTACTTCCTCCTTCCCTGCCCCTTGTATACGGGCTGACTGGCTGGAAAGTGATACTCTGAATTTCTGCACCCAGTACTAGAAACTTCAATAAGCATGGAGCTCTGAGCTGTTTTGCGTAAGTCGCATGACCCTGATGGAGTCATGGGTCTCACAAACTCTTGACTTCTTTGTAGCAGCTGAAAGGCCAAGAGATTGAATGAGACTTTTAAAGAACATAATCCACCATTCCATTTCTAGACTGTGAATCATGAACAAAGAAGTTGATTTTGCTTTATGCAACTATGTTATGGAGTGACTTGTTATGCAGCAATAGATAGCCGATACACCATCTGCAGCAGTGGATTTCTCAGGTAGTTTACATATGATTGACTTGGAACCATTTTGGAGAAATTAGAATGGGACTTCCACCTTTCTTTCCAGGGATTCCAAGAGAACATTAGGATAAATGTAAAGCCCAGGTCACAGTCAACAGTCGCCAGAGTGCAAAAAGTCTCCTAAAACAAAGGTAGAAGAGTGAGGTTGATCAGAGCATGTGGCCTCATTCATGACCACATGCTTCCTATAAACAGAGGACTTTCTAACTCCCTGCTAGGTTCTGTTGAGAACCCCCAGCTTGATATAATAAGCTTCCTCAACCTAAGAAAGCAGAAGTAAAGGGACAGATGGGATTGTAAGAAAAACGCAGTTGACTAAACCTCAGGCTAGTACACGGTGAGCTAACACCTGGGAGTATGCTTAAACTGGAAAGTGGGATAGCCTGGGTGCATTGTTGTTACCAGTTTCATTTTTTTCCTTTAAGAAGTAGATACTCCATCTCGAGAAAGAAAAACAAATGCCAAAATATTAACTAGTAACAGAAGTTGTAAAGAAATATCTCCCTATGCACAAGCTGTGTCACTCTCCTTTGCCAAGCGCACACGATGTGTAGTAGAGCACAAAGCAATAATTTCTAGCATATGAGGAAAGTGGTCCATAACTTCTCCCACAGCCCAGTGTTTGGAAACAACCCTTTGCCCTCACTGAATATTTGAATGGTTAAAATATTGGTTTTCTTAAAATATAAAGCCTCCAAAAGAAAATTGATTTCGTTTTCTTTCTCTCTTGAAAATCAACAAATCAGAACACAAGTCCACCTTGCTGAACTTGAAATCTAAATGTGTGCTTAAGGGAAATGGGGTTGACAGTCCAGAGACTTGAAGGTCCCATTAGCAGTCATCCACACGCATTACCTTGTCTCTCTGGATTTCCGTCCATGCCACTGTTCCAACAGTCTTTGCAAAGAGAACTGACAGACAGATTCTGAAATGTGTGTGCAGATCCTTCTTGATAGTCAAAATGCTTCAAGATGTGCCTGGGAGGGCTGGGTGGTTGACTTCTGGGGTATTGTAAAGCTCAGCATGGTCTCAGCCTCTTTCCTCACAGTTATGTGGTGCCCACAGTCCACCCCGATGTCAGGGACCTCTCCTCCCCTCAAGCAAAAGTAACTTCTTACTAAGTGCAAAATATGTAGCCTTATATTTACAGTCAAGTATCCCAGTCACCACTCATCAAAGAAGCTTCTTTTGCACCAGATGGAGACTACACCTATTACAGAGTACCACAACTGGTCACACACAGACATTGCCCAAGCCTAAGTGGCACATCCACAATGTGGCCTCTATACTTAAGGTTCACACAACATAGAACAAGGGGCAAAGAGGACACTCATAAATCAACTCTCATTAATGAAGTTCCCTCATGCAACAGAGGGCCAGGAGCACAAAAGGTCACAAATGGCCAAAGCATGGAGATTAGGAATCTGTAGAATGTGGGTCCCTGGACAGGACTCCTATATCAAGCTTCACTCACCCAGGGCTCAGGGACCATTATGGAACAGGGAGGCGGAAACTGTGTAAGAGCCGGGGAGGAGGTGCGTGACCGTGTGGAAACAGAGTCCTACAGGCTCCTGGGACCCTGCTCATATGAACCTACAGCATGGCGTCAGCATGCTCAAGACCCCTGCAAAGTCAGAAGACAAAAGTCCAGCATAGAACTGAGGAAATGGGCAGCAGCTCCCAATCCTTGCTCCAGAAATATTGGCAGCTGATTACTGTTGGGTGAGGAAGAGCTCATCTTCTTAAAGCAAGGGACTCTGGATAGGCTGACGAGACCTCAGTGGGTCAACTCGCACTGAGGAATGTCTGGGGACGCTAACTCAACACTAACATACACAAATGACAGTGTGTATGAACTCCGGGGAGGTGGGGGGCGCGTGGAGTGCTGGAACAGTGGAGGAACATAGAAGGAAATCCAGAGAGACAAGGTAATGAATGCGGAAGCTTTGTGTTTTAAGAAAACCAGTATTTTAACTATTCAGATATTCAGTGAGGGCAAAGGGTTGTTTCTAAACACTGGGCTGTGGGAGAAGTTATGAACCTCATATGCTAAAAATTGTAAAATCATAAATTATAAAATATAAGATTATTGGTAATCATGTTTAATTATGTCTGGCTCTGGTGCAGGTGAAAATGCCCTGGGACCTGTAACTCCAGAGATGAAAATTTGTTTTTAAAATGTGTGTGTGTGCCTTTTTGTGTGTGCTTGCCTATGTGTGTACATGTGCAATGCCTGTAGAGGCCAAAAGAGGACCTAGATTCCCTGGAACTGGAGTTAGGGATGGTTGTTAGCTACCATTTGGGTGCTGGGAGTTGAACCTAGGCTTTCTACAAGAGCAGTAAGTACTCTTAATCGCTGAGCCATTTCTCCAGCCCCTCCACCTTATTTTTAAAGACAGAATCACTGTCTGAACCTGGAGCTTGTGGTTTCAGCTAGACTGGCTGGCCATCAAGCCCCTGATTAATCCATTGCTGTGACAAATGATCTAACAAGAGGCAAACTTAAAGGAGAATGGATTTATTTTGGATCACAGTTCCAAGGTTTGGTCCATGCAACTCTTTGTTTATTGGTTCATCCATCTCTGCTCCCCAGACCCCCTTAGTGCTGGGGTTAGAGGTGCGTGCCACCATGCCTGGCTTTTAGGTGGGTCCTGGGGATCAGAAGTTAGGTCCTCATGGTTGCACAGCAAGCTCTTTACCCATGAACCATTTCCCTAGGCCCTAGTGATAGAAATTCTAAGCTAAGAGCAGTGTACCTACTTGGTACCCACTGAATCAGAGATGAGACTACCGACGAGTGCTTGCTAGGCCCCTGTCCACTTTTCAAGCAGCTGGTCCTTGGGAGATCCCTTTGCAAGTGTTGAACAGGACCCGGTCACCTGAATGGACTGGAGGGAGGTGCTGGCAAAGCTCCTCTGGGTGTGGTGCAATTCTGTTTCCATTCTCCTGAATTGCTTTCTGGATATGGCTTAAATGAGTCCCATGTGTTGGCATTTGCTTAAGTTCCTCACCCACCGGAGATCATGAGGGAAGAATGGCCCTTCTTACAATATTTCAAAAGGACTTAACTTCAACCCCATTCTAGGGGTAATTCTGATCTGTAGAAGGGTTATGGGTGTATGGCGTACTGCAGTGTGGACCTTAGCCAGGCCGCCTGCCATGAGGAATAGAGGAATGGCTTCTGTGGGCATGGCGTTCTGCTCTGGCTAGGCACAACACCAGCTTCTGTCCAGCATCTGGAAAGAACTTGCACTGAGATGATCTACCTGGGGACAGGTTACTATTGGCTGCAGTTGGGGAAACACCCTATAGGGCAATTGCCTAACCAAACTCATATAACTCTGTGCACTTCCTTGAATAAACTGCGTTTGCAGCGGCTGGCCCACCACCTGCTTCTCACCCAGCTCCCGGTGTCTGTTTGTTGACTCTGAGCCTATTCACCTCCTCATGGTGGAGACCCTTTGTCCCCCTCGGGCTGGCCCCAAGTGCAGGGCTCCAACATACGGGGAAAAATTGTATCCAAGATTCTCAGGTCTCTTGGCAAAGCTAATCCAAAATCCTTTTTCATGTTTTGGTTCATCCTTTCTAGAAAACTGGAGACTGTCATGAAATATGAGGCAAATGCATTTATTTATTTATTTACGTACACGCACATACCACGTGTATACAGGTGCCTGTTGAGGCCAGAAGAGGGAGTCAGACCCCATGCAGCTGAAATTACAGGCAGTTGTGAGCTGCCCAAATCTGTTGCTGGGATCCAAACTTAGGTACTCTGAAAGAGTAGCAAGCACTCTTACACCATCGAGCCATCTCTCCAATCCCATGAAGCAAATATATGATGCCTAGGTTAGCCACCAGCATCTGAGTGACCTTGGTTTTGAAGGAAGGGCTACTGTCACTTTGAAGAGACCAGAGAAGTGTAAATCTGGGAATTACCTCTTTCAATAGCCATTGATAAGTGTTGGTGGCTTGGTCTGTACAACTGGATAATGTTTCCACCCAATGTGCAATACTATCAACAAACAGTAGGAGTTACTTAACCTAATTTGGGAGCTGGACATTTGAGTGAAATCCATCTGCCCATCCTCTCCTGGATATATCCCCTGATGCTGAACTAGGTGAATGAGGAAGAGAAATACCATGTGCCTTGGCATTGAAGCCACATTTACCACATACCCTTTCTGAGCCCTTTGCCTATAAAGGAGCTATGAGGCAGGCAGCAAAGAGTACGACACTGATAGAGTGGTATCGGGCACAGCCCCTTGATGATTTTCCAGTAGCTAGCTTCAGAGAGGAGGACCTACCCCTGATCGGCCCACTGCCCTGAAGGGATTTTTGAATATCCTTTAATGGGAGCTTCCTTGTCATTCTGCTCAGAGTGCTGGGGGTGGTATTGCTTGTCCCAAGGGCAGATAAATTGAGATGGTTAACAACTTACTTTTCAAGTTCCATTGTTAGACTGCTAGTTTGGCAGGCTTATCAGCTCTGTAATTTCCCTGCCTAATTAGGAATCTTGTGTGTGTGTGTGTGTGTGTGTGTGTGTGTGTGTGTGTGTGTCCTTTTCCTGAGGGATAGCTACTTCCCAAGGAAATATTACAGCCTATAGAGAAGTATCCTTATATTTGACTCTGCATATATTGGACAGTCTGTAGCTATGAACAGTTCTCACTCCTTCCAGAGGGCTGTGCGGGCATGTAATATCTGAAATTCAGACTCGAAGTCTGTGAAATGTTTACCTCTTACCCTTTCCCAACTACAAGGCTCTGACTGGTCAATGAGTTTGGCAGGGACTATCTCTAAACTCCTGAGAAATAATTGCCCAGGTGTACCAAGTACCTGTGAGTCAAGTCAGAAAGTACCATGATTCTGGATGAAAGGATATGCAGAAAAAAACATTTGCAAGTCACATTGCACATCTCCAGCACCAGCTTGTGCTGGTGGAGCCATTTGCTATGGGATCTGCAGTACTCACTATGATGTAGTTTGCTTTCTTGAGTTCCCTCTTCCGTAAAGCTACTTCCATCTTTCCATCTATAACCCAGCCAGCCTTTGTGGGGGGTGGGATGAGGGTGGGAGGTGGAGGGTGGGGGATGGTTTCTAGAAGGTCTGGCTAGAGAAAAAGTCTCAGCTGTTTCTATTCATTGCTGTTAGAATTCATGTTCTTCCATTATTTGGAGAGGTGTAGCTGAGTTCACATGCTTAGAGGGAAGCCAGAGTGTCCAGTGACTATACCTGGGACTTCATTGAACTTCTGCCAGTCAGCCAGTGGAAGTCGTTGATTTCAGGGTCAGCCTGTGCTTGAACGAAGTGCGGCCCTAGCGTGTGAGGCTTCCTTGGCCAGGAAAGCTGTGGTAATCATTGCTCTTAAGGACCTAAGCCACCCTTAGGTGACACAGTATTTCCCAAATAGGTGATTAATGGGGGAACTGATCCAGGCTTCTGGATCAGGATACCCAAAGAAAGCCCCTGTCAGGCATGCTTGTAAAGAATGAAAGGTTCCTCTACATTAGGAAGTCAAGGCATGGGTTTTACCTATTTGGATCTTACAGAAGGATTCCCTTTCATCCGTTTTAAAACCACATGGAGTGGTTTGGACAGCAACCCCAAATTAGGTATTCAAATTGGACAGACACCTGCCATTTCATCCCCAGGCAGTCCTACAGTTGCTTCCCCGTTGGGAAGGAGGGTAAGGAATCTTTCTTTCTTTCAGTTTGCTTACAGTCTATCACATAAGCTCTGGACTCTGGTATTAAATAAAACCTAAAGACTGCACTTGCTGTAAAGAAACCAGGGTTTTAGAAAGGAAAAGCTTACCAGACATGATGGTACCTATAATCCCAGTTCTCAGCTGGGAGAGGCAGGAGGATCAGGAGTTTGAGGTCAACCTCAGCTACGCAAGACTCTGTCACAGAAAGAGGATCTTGTAACTCTATTCCACCAGAAAATTTAGAGCAGCAACGATGCTTCCTCAGAATCATTATGCAACTCTGTGGCAACTGGGAAATAATGTACCATGACAGAGCATCATCTTTCCAGGTTAAAACCTCTGTTCTCTAGCCAGTGTGTTCTGGAACAGGCAGGGACTATCTCTAAACTCCTGAGAAATAATTGCCCTGGTGTACCAAGTACCTGTGAGTCAAGTCAGAAAGTACCATGATTCTAGATGAAAGGATATGCAGAAAAAACATTTGCAAGTCACATTACACATCTCCAGCACCTGACTGAACAAGGTATTAAACACCACAGGTTATATCAAAATCGCTGCCTCATTTCTGCTCAGAGATCCTGAGCAACCTGGCCTCCCATTTGGGTTCCTCACTGCACGATGGGAGGATTCTAGGAAGCACAGCTTGAAAAGTTCATGTTTCAAAACTTTAATAGGAATCTATTAGCTTTTAGTGCTTCAGGCTTGAGGGTTATAGTTTATTTCAAGGGTATGTCACCATAGATTTGTGTTATATTCTAACAGATACACTGACAGCCCAGCCTAGGGTGCTGACATATCAGACTGTAGCCGGTATCTGATTAACTATGCATGTAGAAATTTGCTGGAATCCCCACCAAGTCCATCACTAAAGGTAAATAGATTCCCTATTCAGGTTGTATAACAGCTTGACTCTGTCCTCCGTGTAGGGAAACAAAGATGGTACTGTCTTAGATGCGAGAGTGGCAATGGGAAGATCAGGAAAAAGCCCATCTTCAGCTGACCAAAAGAATGTAACCTTTGCATTAGTTACTGTTCTTGCTGCTGTGACAAAATATCTGACGAAAACATCTTAAAGAAGGAACGGTGCTTTTGGGCCCACAGTCTGAAGATACAGGCCGCCACAGGGGCAGGAACACAGGGCCAGTGGCCACACGGTGTCTGTGATGAAGACGCAGGAAACAAAGACTGCCAACCTGTCTCCCCTTTCCATTTTGATGGGGATCCCAGCCCACGGTCTGGTACCACCCACACTTAGGATGGGTCTTCCCACCGCAACTAACCTAATGGAGAAACTCCCTCACAGACACGTCCAAAGACTGTCTCTTAGGAGGTTTTAGATTCTGTCAGATTGATAATATCAACCATCAAACCATACTATGGGCCATTTTCTCCTACGACAGATGTGAGGGAGGGTATTGCCTGGAGTTAAGGGATTCTGAAGATATTTGAGTCAAATCTGTATGGCCCAGGAACCTTAAAGACACAGATACAGGAAGAATACCTAAGCCAAGGGTCGTGATTTACCTTCATAAAAACCTGAACATGGGAATCTGTCTTGTATTACAGAGGAAGATAGGGAAGAAAAAAAGAAAAAAAGCCAAAAGAAGAAAATGCATTGTGAGATGGGAAAGTAATAGTCAGACATAGAAGTGTTAGTGCTTCCTCTGGCTACTTCATCATATGCAAATATTTGCTCTTGCTACTGAGTCCTTACAAATGCTCACCAAACAGGTTCTGCATGCGCACTGATCAAAGTGCAGGCCAATTCAAAGTCCGGGAAAATGATCAAGACCTGTAAAGATTTCAGAAACTGAGATAAAGACCACTTCTGTGGTATAACAAATTGCCCCAAAAGAGGTTCCTAAAACCAGAACAAGGCCTCACAGAACTATGGAATGAAGCAGCTGGTCTGCAGTTCAACTCCAGAAACCAAAGCTCCTCAAATCTCAGAAGCTGTCATGAAAACGACTCCTGTGGTCTGATTAGCAACTATGTAAAGTTCCCAAGACTGTAATAAACCTGAGAGCCACTTTAGAAACCAAGATAAAAACCACTATTGTGGCATAGCCAACAATCCCAAATAGAGTTTCTGTGGTATTTAATCTGTGGTCCAAACCAAAGATTTTGAACCAAAGCTGGAAAACACTGTGGAGCTGGTGCAAAAAGTCTGCAGCTCAATTGGGTAATTAGACCAGGGACTATCACAAGTTACGTAGCAATGAACACTACTTCAAAATAAAGGATGGCAGATCGGGGAGAGTGTGAGTTGAGAGTATTCAGTTGGGAGAGCAGCACACCCAGGTGAAGCCAGGGAAGAATCTTTTCAATCATGGCTGACATGAAAGCAAAGGTTTAAGCAAAGGTTAAGTGGCCACTTCTTACCCAAGAAGATTCACTCTGATTGATACTACTTTTTGTCTTCTTCCCTGTACCTCCTGCCTCCAAAGACGATATCACTGTATGGTCACCAAATATTACCAATCATCTGGCTGGAGTCTTTCAGCTCTACCCAGATAGAAACCGTAGGCAGGCAAGAAGAAGCTGTTCCAGTGTTGAAAATACCAGGTCTTTGAGTGTCCAAGGCCTTTGGACTGGACTGATAGACACAGTGGCCTATAACTCTCAAACCTTGAAAACCAGTGTCTTATTGCTTCATAATTTAGAAGTCAGAAACTTATGACTCCAGGCACTTAGGCTGGAGGCTTGGTTATTGCCCTGGGCTTTGATCACAGTGGCGCTTACACTTGGCAGCTGTTGTGATCTTTGGAATTCAGACAGTGAACAGCCAGCAGCAGCAGCAGCAGCAGCAGGTGATGTCTAAAAGTGCTACAACTCTCAT